>JAPFQT010000371.1:0-42500 GCA_027627225.1 Congeria kusceri | reverse complement strand
TCGTTGTTGTGATGATGGTGGTGGTAGAAGGTGGTAGTGGTGGTGGTAGTAGTAGTAGTAGTAGTAGTAGTAGTAGTAATAGTAGTAGTAGTAATAGTAGCAGCACCAGCAGCACCAGTAGCAGTAGTAGTACTATCCTTACCTTCTTTTATGCTAACGGAAAACCAATTCGGAGGGTGTTGTTTTCTTTGCAGAATTAAAATATCCGTCCTCCAATTCGGCATATGTTCTAAAACTTCAAGCGACAGACCACTGTACCGCCCAGCACTTGTAACTAATTCATAAGCTGATATTTCAACTGCGTTTTCTGTCCTTTAAAATAATTGTGCAGGCATTCTCGAATGTGTATACAAAACATGGCTCTTCAAGTCTGTAAATAACGCATCTCGCTCGCTAGTTATATACCATATTCACAATTTGGGCTAGGCATAATGATCATAAATTGAAATAAAGAGTCATGTCAGAAAAGTATTAGGCGTGCTTTTATGAGACGACCTCTATCTGTAACCTCATTTAACGTTATTTTCGTTTCAATTACAGTTTAATTTTGTGCTAATACCAGCACTTTGGAGACTGTACAATACTTAATCATTATACCAATCCTAAATTGCCTTCATCTGTGATAATATATTAAAAGCGCTAAACGCACTTTGTTGCGTAATACTCAGCATAATTCATCTGTTGCTAAATTTCCCAGTTTAATAGGGGTCAACATTTACACTGAGCAAATTTGTATCAAAACAGTTGCTGAGGTCTAAATTCAGCATTGTCTGCAAATATTTACTCTTAATTAGAACATATTAATCAAATAGATATTGTCAACAGGCGAAATTTACACTCTGCATTCTCAACGCTGTTTGTCATGTAGGTGACTAAATATGCTTCCGATTACACTTAATCTTCTGATTATCTTCGTTAGCACTTGGTAATGCTTGTGGCAAAAATAAAACCAACATTGGCAATGTCATTTCGTTGATAAAGAAATATTTCTGCTCGAAACAAGTCAGTAAAAGCATACGTAGAAAACGCATTAGCAAATTAAATACTGGAATTATTGTCGTCTAGCCGACAGGTCAAATGAGCGAGTCAATATCAACACCAGTAACTTGATTCAGTGTAATGTAATGGACAAAGGATACGATATTTAATATCGCACAATGACTGCAAGACATTTCAAATTTCCTAGCAAAATGGTGACGAGAGCAATTGTAATTTCTAGGTCAGAAACTCAATACACATAACTTGTTGCCAGTATTCATGTTTTCAAATTTTCTAAACCTCCATTTTAAAGCTCAAGCATTCAAATCTGGCATTTCCTATTAACGAAACAATCACAGGGCTGCGCAAATTCAATTAACATCAGCATTTTAAAAATAAATATTTCCTGCTAATTTGCACTGTATAATAAACTGTACTAAGCCACTAGAAAGAGGGCCTCTATCAGAACATATATATCAATATCATGAATCTGTTTTTGTCATTAAATTCTGAATTCCATTAATTTTGTCCGTTATTATTAGTTAACATTTTCAAATTTAATAAAATGCATATACATATATTAAACACATTAAATTAACTTTAACAGTGCAACTTAAATTATTGCGATGAATATATAACACATTAAGATGAAACTCTATTAATGACTTATCTTGTGTTTTGTGTTGTGTTGTTGGACTTGTATTGTGCTGGGAAATCACCAACTCTAATTAGAGCATTCTTGATTTAGAACAATTTCTTAATGACATAATCAAAATTGGTACTCCGAATATTAGCCAACGCAGAAGTATATTTTATACAGACTAAGTCTGTTATTTATTCTTAAGTCTAAGAATTGGTTAGTGATTACGGGCCCTGAGGATGAAAAGACGGGTTTCTCTCCTGCTCATTTTTCTGGGGATTTATTATGCCCTAATCTAATGCGAATGTCGGTCGATGTGTCCGTCGGACTGTCGGTCGGTCGGTAACCATATTCGTTTCCACTCTCTAAGTCTACCAGTTTTTATCCAATCTTCAGAAAACTTTATGAAAATGTTTTTGGGCATAATATCTCGGCCTAGTTCGATAATCACTCAAATTACCTCAGGAATTGTGGAGTTATGACTCTTGATTTTCATTGAATTGGCCTTTTAAGCATTTTCCGCACTCTTAGTCCATCAGTTTTTATCCGATCTTCACCAAACTTCATTACATTGTTTGTAGGTATGATATCTCAACCAAGTTCGATTATCAGCCAAATCGTCCCAGCAATTGTAAAGATATTCTCCTTGAATATTAAAAAAATAACCTTTTTTGCTGTTTCCGCTCTCTAACTGCACAGTTTTGATGAAAATATTTAGTGTTGTTATATCTTCGCCCAGTTTGATGATCAACCACCTCGTCTCTCCCTAGGAACTGAAGTTCATGTCCTTGATTTATATAAAATTGACATTTGTTTTTAGTTTGCACTCTCTATGTCCAACAGGTTTCACCCGATCTTCACCAAACATGATATTTTAAAGATTGCTTTTAACCTAGAGGGGTATAAGTGTTTTATAAACAGCTCTTGCTTATCTTTCATATAGACTTACACCGCAATAAGTTCATTAGTAACATTTTCAGAATTCAAAACAACCCGCTTCTGCATTACGGGAAGCAATGTATTTTGAAACGCTATATAAACAATGCAAAATCACAACCACGGTGACAACTGTTTGATATGAATTAATGTAATACAGCCGATTAGGTTACAGATTCTGGTATATATATTTTTTTTCAAACTTGTCACATACTTACGCGAGATACAATATGCAAAAACATCCATCATGAAACCGTATCTCGGTAGGTCAATATAAATTGACCCCCACTATGGAAAAATTAGTTTGGTACCGGGATCTTAAATAGTTAATTTGGTACTTGCTGAGCTGTTATATGCCGTAATTATGCTTTACTACAGAATTATAGACTCATGTCTGATTGACAATGACTTCTTATTTGTTTACAAACTATGGAAGCTTTAAATGACCCGATATGGAAGCGTTAATCGACTCCCGTGATAAATATTTCGTGATGGACATGTCAACATTTTATTTTATCTCGACATATCGTGTTATTAAACGGCATGTTGAAAAGTGCCAAGACGTCATGCGTATCTGTTTCACATGCAATAGTCTTAAATGTCTGTGCTGTTCGTGTACTCTGCTATTTTGATATACCATTACCCGTATGTTGACATACACCATGTTGACCGATATCATTGTTAAATTGAAATTGTGTAAATCTTTCTCTTAGGTTGAGTTATCCTGATGAATATAGATTATTTCTTCTACTTTTCCATTGTTTTATATATAACAGCCTTTGTTAAACATGCAGAGTTAGATACCATGTCGGATGCGCTTTGCGGATACGGACTGAGGACATATGGAAACGATCGTGTTCAATGTGTTCGATCTTTTGCATCCGCAACGCCCCAATCCCACAATAATTGTCTGTCTGTCTGTCTGTCTGTCTGTCTGTCTGTCTGTCTGTCTGTCTGTCTGTCTGTCTGTCTGTCTGTCTGTCTGTCTGTCTGTCTGTCTGTCCGTCCGTCCGTCCGTCCGTCCGTCCGTCCGTCCGTCCGTCCGTCCGTCTGTCTGTCTGTCTGTTTGTCATATTGTCAGTGGAATAGGTAACAGCAGCTGGCATGACGCCTTAATATTTTCCAACTTGCCATATATTTATTTTGCACGACTTAAATTAGGACAGCGGACTATGTAACACCAACTGACCTTATAACTGACATTTTAATGTTTCCTAACATGCCGTATATTTACACGTTTTTACGAGATAAAATATGCCAGTAAACACGTATATCGGGGGTGCGTCAATTAACGCTTCCATACCTTATTTATTCCAAATGTCTGTATATGCTGGGAAATATTAAACTGTGGCACCTGATAGTGCCGGTAATTATCATTGTGTTATGTGGTTGTATTTTAGTATCGTCTATCAGACGGACATATGAGCAACACAGCCGAAAAGGATGGTTACATTGTGTATTTATAGTCCGAAGTATTCGGCGTCAGATACATGAATTTATAAACCAAGCATGCAGAAGAAATATGATAATACAGAGGTGTAGGTGTTTCCTACATCTTCCTTTACATCCTAGACCTTATCAATTAACAATATTGTATATAAATACTTAACTTATCATGGTTATAGCAATAGCATTCTTTCCCAATATTTTTTGCTACAATTCTTATTTGGAAACAAGATTTAATTATATTCTTCCCACGACATATGTAACACAAAGCGGTAACTTTTGTAGAGTCTGAATAGGTGTTTGATAATAGATAACGGCAATAACATCATATATCGAACGGATTCGATCATGAACGAAATGTATGTTGACAGGACAAACAGACAAGACACAAAGAAATGTTAACTGCACAAATAGATAGCAAACAAATCACGTGTGTTTAATCGGATGTTACTTTCCAATCACAATATTTTAAGTATGTGTCCTATTTGTTTCTAACTACGAGTCTCTTCTACAACGTTTTCTCATGTAAGTTACCATGTACAAAAACGTCATGTTATTTCCAAAATAAACTTATTTAAACCAAACAAAGGATAAAAGGCGTTAATTAATACTGCGAAATGTCAACGCCAGTGCAAATACTCCGTCAATTTCATGAAACGCACATGGTATTCATAAAATGTGCAATGTAATGGTTTTAATAAAACTGCGATATCAGCATCTCAACATTCGTTTAAAAGTTGCAACTGAATATGGAAGCGTCGTAGTGCCACAGTATGTATTCATTTTGGTTTTTCAGTATGCAATAATTAGGAGATCCTATTAAAGTTCGAGATAGGAGATTCCCAGACCTTACTATTGTACAAACATAGTTTGCATACATATATATGTACGTACATGCAACCGTGCCTCTGTCTGTCCGTTTGTCAATCCGTCTAAACGTACATGCTGATATTAAGATAATACTGAGTTGACGTCATATTTAACAGACTGTAAGAATATATGCACCCGTTTGTTTGTTCGCACGTACTTTTTCGCCAAAAACCATACATACATGTATATCCGTCCGTCCGGACGTGTGTGCCTTCATGCGTATGAACGTACGTACTTATGTACAGACGGATGGAGTCATCATTATTATCTCTGCATTAAGAGGGACCTACGATTGTATATAAGCACATACTGACCAAATACGCTCGATTGTCCACACGTACGCTTGTATTTTAGCATGCACCACTGTCTTCTAAAAAAGCCGTACGCACGTATGGACGGAGGCAAGCGTGCATGTACTTTAAAATTTCGATAAGTACCTCCCAGTCCTCTCTATGAACCGATGAACGGACGCACGCCCATGTGCATTTTTATCTTCAAACTATTACTTCGTAATTTCCGACATACAGCCGGGTGCACGGGCAAACAAACACACCCACAACACACACACGATCACACACGCGCACGCACACGCACGCACGCGGATACTTGAATGAACGACACATACGTATGTATGCATGAATATGCTACTTGTAACATTACATTGTTTATTTATTAGGACGTACTATCTCATAATTAGGTCTTAGTATATCGTAATTTGGGCTTACTAATTCATTTTTATACTTATTATTGCCTAACTAGTTAATTATGTCCAAATTAGGACTTATGATTTCCTAGGTAGGAACTATTAACACGTAACAAGGAATTAGTATCTCCAAATTAACATGTAGTATGTCTCAATTTGTGTTTCCTAATTACGAGTTGATACAATGCAATATTAATACGTACTCTGGCACTAGAACGTTTCCATACGTGACAATTGATAGACCATTAATTTGCTGTAAAGCAGGCGCATATTGAGTCATTGGACTGATTTATTATTGTGAGTAAATGGTAACACATTCGCTAGCCTTGCATTGTTAGTTCTACCTTGATCAAAGGCACATGGTTTAAACACAAGTTTAATACAAATGCACTACATGCATAATTAACATCTAATTCTCGACCTTCAAAAGTTTGTATATGCGAAGTAAGCACATAAACAGTTTTTCGGCAAAACAACTGCACCAGCTGTTATTAGGAATCCATGTCCTGTTATAATTATGAACGTTCTTCTGTACTTAATTTAAAACCTTGAGCCTCTGCCAACGAGCAGATTCGTGTTACCGCGTATTTACCATTAAATTTATCTGGATATTAAGATAGCGTTTGCTAATAGTTTTTTTCTGCAAGACATATTATTATAATTAAGTGCCCAGAACTGACATTTGATATATTGTATTGGGGTTGCGAGGTCTTCCGCATTATCTCAACATGAATGTTTTAATTATAATGATCGTACAACGCAAATCTTAACTAGTTAATAATCATGATACCATTTAATTTGTGCGCGAGGTCTTCCGCATTATCTTACTTACACTAATATTATCATGATAATTATCTTGCAATGTAAATCTTATCCAGTTATTATTCGTGACACCACATAAGTTTTTATTCACTGTATAGCATACTAATAATGCGGTTTTAGGCAGACGGCAGTCGTAAATTAGAAATTGTCAAATGAACGAATGATACGTTTTGGTGGGGATCGAGATCACCGTCTGGATCCTGGATGTTTAAAAGATACGTTATAATTGGGAGATGTGGGAATTGCTACACAATGCAGTACAAGGCAATAACGCATGGAGAATGGGATTCTTTAGCGTAGGACTGCCCTGTCCAATTTCATGTTATGTCTCTATAGCACTTCTTCAGCAGTAGTAACAGCGAAAGTAGAAGTCTATGTTTATCCTGATGTATATGTGTCGACAGTAGTAACAGCAACACCAACACAGGAAGTGGAAATCGATTAATTAAGTACAGGACTATATAATCCTAACACGTTTTCTCTCCTGCTGACACTACTGGAATTTCACATACACATGTTTTATATTTAGTAAATGTATTTTGTTTTAGTTACACTAACAGCAGTATGATCACTAGCAGCAACGCAGTTGTATTAGATTATAATACTATGGTGGCATAGAACTTCCATACGATAAATGGCGTTGGCGAACAGATTCGTGTTACCGCGTGTTTATTATTATATATATCTGGATATTAAGATAGCGTTTGCTAATATTTTTTCTTCAAGACATCTTATTATTATACTCAAGAGGTCAGAACTGACATTTGATATATTTTCTTGGGCTTGCGAGGTCTTCCGCATTATCTCAACATGAATATTTTAATTATAATTATCGTACAACGCAAATCTTACTTACACGAATATCATCATGATAATTATATTGCAATGTAAATCTTATCTAGTTATTATTTGTGATACCACATAGGTTTTTATTAACTGAATTTCTGATGTCAGTTCTGTGCACTTTTAGACCTTTTTTGCGTTAAGCATATACATTTATTAAGAAAAAAAATCGCAAACGCTATTATGTATAGGATAAATAACACGAACATAAAATGGTAACACGAATGTGTTCGCGAACCGTAAATCGTTTTCGTATGGCAGTTCCATGCCACCATATAATACAACAGCATTTGATTATATCGAGAATTATTTGTAAAATTACCAGCTATATTAGTCGGAGCTGTAATAATAGCAGCATAGCATTAGTGGTAGTGTTTATATATTAAGTTAGTTGGAGAGATAGAGCAGCAGTAGCAGTAATAGCAGCTAAAGATATGCATGTTTTACTTTTAGTATTACCAACAATGTAAGCAGTAGCAGCAACGGTAGATAAATGTGTAGATGCATGTGTATTAATAGCAGAAATACAGTAGATTGATGTCATAGTTGATGCATTAATATTTGACAATGAAGCACTAGCAGAACACCATGAGGCTTATTAGTAGATACATTAGTTTTAGGATCTTTAGCAGTTGCAGCAATAACAATAGTAACATTAATAGCATAAACAGTAGATCTATGGGTCGATGATTAAGCATTAGAAGCAGTACCAGTAGAAGTAGCTGCAGCAGCAGCAACAACAGCAGTAGAAAATCAATCGATTCAACTATGAATAGAAGAATCAGTAACAGTTACTAAATTATCTGTCAAAGTATATATTTGTTACATTAGCAGAATTAGAAGCAACGAAAACAGTGAGCGTTACAGTCGATGTATTAGTAATTACAAATGCATAAATTTAGCAGTACGAGAGGTTAAGTATTATTTATTAGTAAAACTATACAGTAACTGAAACAACATTACAGCTAACAGTATTTTTAAAATACAGCAGACGTATTTGATGTACAAGGACAAATAATATGCATATTAGCCGTATTATATTCTATCAAATTATAAAATAATGATTTGTGTTTAACCTTTTTATTATGCTAGCGCGCCTTTTGTAGTTAAATATACATTCAGTTTTTCGTTTGAGGTGTTTGTCAAAAGCGTCTAATTGAAGGCCATTGTTCGCTTAACGTTGCTTTTAACTACTGGACTTATGCCATCTGATTCAAATAGGTTAGCGTGTTACAAAATCCTGCATCATGTACACACTGGTTTTATACGACTTGCACATACGCACTTGTACTAATAACCGTTATGGTTATGTATTCAGTTATCAAATCTGTGTTTGACCTTCGGTGCTGATAAGAACAAAACAAAGATCATTTCAAAACATATATTTTCTAAAGTGGAGTCTGATAACACACCCTGACCCTCGACTTCAAACGTTTCCAGAATCAGACTTAAACCTTAACATCTAAATTCTAGTTAAGTCAAACTTCGAGTCTCAAAAATTAACAGTAGTATATGATTTAAGCGATTTTATTTTTATTTTTCCATCATGTTTCCTAAACTGAACCCTTCGGGCTCGGTTAGTTTGTCGTAAACCTTATTGGGCTTATTCTGTTCATTACATTGTATTATTCCATTAAAATCAGTAAGTTATGTTTTATTTCAAATAACAAAATGTGTACAGTATCATTAATTAGTGATAAAAGTCATGGTATTATTAACTTTGAGAAGCAGCTTTAGTTTACAAAAAGTTTCACAAATAGGCACCTCTATAATGAGTTTAGTCAACACCCAGCAGTCTATTGTTTTGCATTTATAACTACAATTTAGTTTTTGATGTACATAGTAATGGAGCTATAAATGACATTAAAATCTATCACAAGCAAAATAGCATCCAACTGACAACGATTAAACTGTTTCCTTGTTGAACTAATGGAATATCGACAGAAGGCTTTATAACCGCTTAACCTAACATCCCAACGTCAAAAGTTTAGTCGTGTCATTCCATTATTTGTTTGACATCTTTGTCAATGACCTGTTTTAGGGGCAGGACGAATATCCGTGAACATATTGATGAACATATTAAGTAACGGAGTTTAAAAGATTCATAATTTGTACAATGTTTTGTTTACATTGTTTATCATTATAAAAAAAGAGCAAAGTCATCAAGCGTTAAACGGTTAACATTTTATGAAAGCATGTACAAATATAAATATTGTATTACTCATTTAGCAATTTGTAGTAATAATTATTATGCATTTTAAACATACTTTTCTCTATCCTTCAACACGGTCAAGGTCTCCCACATCTATCGTAATACTATTTCAATTGAAATTGGTAATTGCTCCGCGAGACATTTATTTAAAACAATCAACGTTACGGTGTTCCGTTAGTGCCACTCGTTGTTTCGCATTCTCGACCCTTGGATTACAAGCGCGAAAACGCGATAACACGATACGAAGTAGCGAAATCACGATGCGAGATTGCGAGGTTACGATGCGAGAAATTAATATCACGATCTCGCATCGTAATCTCGCGCCCTCGCATCGTGTTTCGCGTTCTCGCCCTTGTATATCCAAAAGTCGAGAATGCGAAAACACGATGCGAGGTTGCGAAATTAATATCGCGATCTCGTATCGTAATCTCGCAATTTCGCATCGTATTCTCGCTATCTCGCATCGTAGCCTCGCGACCTCGCATCGTAGTCTCGCGATTTCGCATCGTGGTTTCGCAATCTCGATCTGTGGATTACAAGCGCGAGAACGCGAGAACACGATACGTAGTAGCGAAATCACGATGCGAGGTTGCGAGATTACGATGCGAGACCGCGAAATTAATATCGCGATCTCGCATCGTGTTTTTCGCGTTTTAGTTTGAGCATAGTTCGAAATCGCGAAATAACGATAGCCACATCGTACTCTCGCCTTCCGGTTGCATATGTGCAGGCAAGTCATTTTGGAGGCAATGAATCAAATGGAGGACGAATTAGATGCCACAATAAAAGACATTTGGCAAATTTAACAATAACATTTGAGGAAAATATTAAAATGCAAGACTTTTCATCCTTTTATAATGCTCAATTTATACATTAAAAAACACAACATTTTATTACTTAAAACATTGCCTGTATACATATATTTTTTAACACGTGTATGACTTCGAAATAAATGAAATGACAATAATGTGTTCAACCCATTGCAATACTTCATACGCATGATGTAGTTGAATATGCTCATGACATTTAAGTATTTAAACATTGATCAACATAATTATGTCCCCAGCCACACTCACTGCACTGTACAAGGGAAATCCAACATGTTAGGATACTGCTTCTCAAATGTTAATGGCCCTCTACAGGTAAACCTTGTTTTATAAAGCTTGATTTATAAATCAAAGTGTTCCGTGTATATTTGTCTACTACACTGCTTTATAAACGTTTCTGGAGGTGTACGACACATTCTTGGGATAGAGCATGTTCCATTTCTGTAAACCTTGGAGTACAGGCCCCACACAGAGATGTGATTACAAATATGATATTGTTTGATTACATTTTAGCAGTTTGTATGAGTTTATACTGGTAATCATTTATTAGAATAAAGTTTTTGAATGGCACATGGTCTTGCTTAATACAATGCATTATATGCTTCTCATTTATTCAATCTGGCTATTCAGCAAATCGCCCATTATTTCTTCTAATTTGGTTAACAATAACACAATCATTATTCTAACATGATACTCTCTAAATTGTCTATAGGCAAAGAACACAATTATCGTTGTTAAACTACCTATGCTCAAGCGAAAACACGATGCGAGATCGCGATATTAATTTCGCGATCTCGCATCGTTATCTTGCAACCTCGCATCGTGATTTCGCTACTTCGTATCGTGTTTTCGCGTTCTCGCGCTTGTAATCCACAGGTCGAGATTGCGAAGACACGATGCGAAATCGCGAGATTACGATTCGAGATCGCGAGACTACGATGCGAGATCGCGAGAATACGATGCGAAATTGCGAGAATTCGATGCGAGATCTCGATATTAATTTCGCAACATCGCATCGTGTTTTTGCATTCAGGGCGAGAACGCAAAAACACGATTCGAGGGCGCGAGATTACGATGCGAGATCGCGATATTAATTTCGCGATCTCGCATCGTAATCTCGCCATCTCGCATCGTGATTTCGCTATTTCGCTATCGTGTTCTCGCGTTCTCGCGCTTGTAAATCATAGGTCGAAACTGCGAAATAACGAGTGGCCCTAACGGAAAACCGTTCAACATCAATACAAAATATCTATGCATGCTTTTAAATTTTAATCTTTCAAGTTTTTGTTCTCATTTGTCACAATGATGCGATTCAGAAGAGGTAATGGTTATCATTGACGAGTGTGTGGTAAAGGTGGTGATTGTTGTGGAGGTAGAGGTGGTTGTTGGTGGTGGAAGTCCTTGTAAGGTTTAAGGTTGAGTTTAATGTGGGGGTGGAGGTGATGTTTATGTGAGGGTGGAAGTCAAGGTTCTGCTTGAGTTCGCGTTCCTTGTGATGGTGGTTGTTGTGAAGTTGGAGGTTGTGGTTTTGTTGGAGATGGAGATGAGATTTAAGGTGGAGTTTATCGTGGTGGTGAAGGTGGTATTTGTGTTGGAGGTGTGGAAGTCTATAAGAGGTTTAAGATGGAGGTTGTGGTCGGGGTGGAGGAAGTGGTTGTTGTGAGATGGAGGTTGGGGTTGTGTTGGAGAAGAAGGTTCTTGTGAAGAGTGTTTTGGGCTGGAGGTAGAGCTTGTTGAGAGGGAAGAAAATGTAGAGGTTGAGTTATTGTGCGGAAAGGAGGTGAAGGTTTGTGTGAGGATTGAGGCTGTTATGAAGGAGGTGGTTTGGTGGATGGGTTTGTGGTCCTGAAATGTGAAGCTAGTGGTGGTCGCGGAGGTGGTGTTGTGGAGATGATGGTGATTGTGGAGATGGTGGTTGTGGTGGCGATATTGAAGTTAGTGATGGAGATGGTTATTGAAGTAGAGCTGGTTGAGGTGATGGTGGTAGAAGTGTCGGAGATGGTGGTAGTTTTTGTTGTGGAGGCAACAGTAGTGGTTGTGATGGAGCTGCTGAAGTCGGAAGGAGAGGTGGTTGTGATGGTACTTGTTTTGGTGGTTGAGGAAGTTTGTGATTGTTGTGTTGGTAGTGGTGATGAAGGTGGTGGTTGTGACTGTGGTGTTTGTTATTGTGCTGGTTGTGTTGGAGCCGGTGGTTGAAGTGGTGGATGTTGTGGACGTAGTGGAAGAGGTTCTGCTGGTGCCTGGTGGTGTAGTTGCTGATCGTGTAGTTGGTGCTTTTAGTGGTGTAGGTGTTGGTAGAGGTAGTTTTGGAAGGAGTGGTAGAAGAGGCGGTGATGTTGGTAGTGGGGGTGGTTGTGGTGGTGGAGATTGTGTAGGAGATTATGGCAGTGTAGTTAGTCGTGGTGGAGATGGCGGAAAAAGGATGGTGGTGTTGGTGGTGGTGGAGTGGTGTTGGTAGAGGTGGTGTTGATGGTGAAGGTGATGACGGTGGTTTGTGATTGCGGGGGGCGGGCTGGTTGTGGTATTGGAGATTGTTGTAGTAGAGGCGTCTTGTATAGAGATGGCGTTGATGATGATGGTGGTGTTGGTGTTGGATGTGGTTGCAAAATTAAACGTGGTGGAAGTGCTGATTGAGATGGTGGAGATAGTGGAGATTAAGTATGTGGATGTGGTCGTGGAGGTGGAGATTTTTAAGGCGGTGTTGGCGGTGGAGATATTGAGGGGTGCAGATGGATGTGGTAGTGGCGGTATCTTTAGTTGGGATTTTTGTGGTGGTGGAAATTGTGGTAGTGTAGATGACGATGGTGGGGATGAGGGGAGTGGTGGTGATGGTGAAAGTGACGGTAAATTAGTAGATATTTTGGACAGGCTGGTGGAAGTGGCCGATGTTGAGGAACATGGAATAGGTTTTTACGGTGATGCAGTTGATGGTGGTGAAGTTGGTGGTTGTGTGGGTGTTTGTAGCAGTAATGGTGGTGAAGTGTAGCGGTGGTGGTGGACATTGTGGTGGAGATTTGGGAGGTGGTTGTTTTGGGTGGTGGAGGTGGTAGATGTGGTCGTTGGGTGGTGGACGTGGTGGATGTGGTCGTGGTGGGGTACATATAGCTTGAGGTGGTGGTTGAGGAGTTGAATGTAGTGGTGAAGGTGGAGGTAATGGTGGAGGTGGTTGTGGTAGAGGTGGTCTTGTTTTTTTTTGTATTTGAGTATTAAAAATATATTAAGAATAGAATCACAATATGACATAACATATAAGAATGTATTGTGTAATACATTAAATCTACTATTTACAACAACACCAAACATTTTGTTAGACACATTTGTCATTTATCAATGTCCAATATATTTGTATACATTAATGTTTGCATTGTAGACATATCCAAATCAAAACTCCACCAAAAAAAAACAAAAAAAACAACAATCTACAGTAAACGTACGTACTAGATCTGTTGGAACAAATGATATCGCTAAACAAGTGATGACATGTATTATCTACGTGCATGTCCTTGATAGCACGCTCACGGGCGTATCTAAGCTATTTGGTTTGCTTCGGCACTACTTGTCCTATACATGAATAATATTGGAATACAAATCTACAACTGTATTTTTTCTATTGTAAAAAGTATTATCATATTTAACTGTGATACGGATATGTATAAATCCGCAATAAATTAGATCTATATGTATGTAGATATATCAATGTAAAACCAAATCCATTTTAAAGCTACTTTTATCCATGTTGCGTCATAAAAATTGTTTGTTGCGGCTTTTAACAAATATTATGCTTACTTGAAATGCCATGACGTGTACAGGTTTTAATTTAAGATGCGAATAAAGCGTGAAAACTCTTTCCATTAACTTATTTTTTTAACAATATTTAAATATGTTATAAATTGGATGAAAACATGAATTTCAAAAGTAACAAATATGAATGCTAATAAACAACATAAGTTTGTATAAAACAGGTCAATACAAATGGCAGCGCGGAGGCATTGCTCGATATTAGCCTCGGCAAGTCTCAAATGGCCCCCTCGCGCCACCGTTTACTAACCTCTAAAGTATATCCATCCATAACAGGAACGTAAACGTTTACCCGAGTCTCTGTTTAATGTTAACGGATATTCCCCTCATTATCAGCAAACTTTAATTCGACTATAACAATTGTATACCTGTTTTTAATCAAAACTAAAAAAGAAATCAAACTAACAAGTCCAAATGTAGATGACTTGGTCGGTAAGGAATTCTACAGCATTAACTCCTACCATTCACACCTGTCAGAAGGCAACGTGACTTGGGTATTTACAATTGGCTCTAAATGGCAAGATCACGTGAAATGGAAAGAGGCATATATCGGTAATTTATATTTTGGAACTTCAGAACACGGTTCAGACGTTCCCAAGTTTACCGAATAAAATCGGTATGCTTAGCATTGTATACACAACCATTATACTGAGTGCGCATTTGAAATATACTTCTCGTTAAAGTGTTGTGGGTAATTAAAAACAAATCCTAACTTACCATGTATTATCTTTTTACTACCAATCAACTTCCATAACTAACACTGCTTTGGAAAGTTCTATTACTACAAACTACAACTGCTACTAAAAATGTTGTGTTTTGTAATGAAGTTGATAATTATAAATGTAATTATTATAATTATCATAAGTATTAATAATAATAATAATAATAATAATAATAATAATAATAATAATAATAATATTTAAAAAAAACAATAATAATAATATATTTGTAGTGCTTAGCTTAGCAGTGCTTACAGAAAACACGGACGCGTAATTACTGGTATAGACATTTACGTAGTGCTCTAAATAATAACATTTCATGAATATAACTGTGAGGATGCAGAAGAACATGGGATGATGACTGTCATGGGGGGAGGCCGCGGTTCAGAGTTGACATGGCTACAGTGGTTGTGGTTATGAACGTAGCAGCCATTGAACGCCCATTCATTCATTCATTCATTCATTCCTTCATTCATTTATTCATTCAATCATTCATTCATTCATTCACTCATTCATTCAAACATCCATCCATCCATCAATCCATTAATTAATTAATTCATTCATTCATTCGTTCATTCGTTCATTCATTCATGTATTCGTCCATTCGTTCATTCATTCATGTATTCATTCATTCATTCACTCAATTATCCAATTATTCATTCTCTCACAATCTGCTGCTTGGGTAGCACACTCGCTTTTCACCTAGGCGACACCCGTTCGATAATGACCAACGCATGAGAGGGTACCATACCGGACAGGTGGTCTTCCACCGTTCACTCATGCTCCTCTCCCCCCCCCCCTCCCTCTCTCTCTCATCATCTCTCAAATGTAAACAAGTTAAACACAGTTCATATATAGCTGGAATCTTCAGCTATGATTCAAAATGTGTTCCTACTAAATGTGTCTCAAAAACTAAAGTAGAATACAAACAGGATGCACACATTAAGAAAGACTTCGTAAATAACACAGTAGATACATGTGGAATAGTTGCAAAACACATATGATGCAATGTTTGCAACTTTCATGAATCTTCAGAAAGCCATGTTTAAGCGAATAGCCCATAAAGCATAGTTGATAAATAGACGACTACTCGATACCAAATTAATAACTAATTCATAACCGTTAAAAGAAAACGGGGGCTATTTTGATTTTTACACGAGTTAGAGTTTTGTGAGAATTACTATGTGTATTTCGAAGTTTATAATGTCCTTCCGCGCCGAAGCCTCATTATGTGAGTATTCGGGGGGTTTCCCAGAACCCATTCCTAATTTACTTTTATAGACACATTGAAAGTTGGGACGACGCGAATGTTGAATCATGTTGAATCATAACTGCAATTTCCAGCTATTAACGAGAACTCTTTGAACGGTTCACTTATCCTAAAACATATAGCGGTTAAACATACTGTCATAAAATTTGGCTGACGTGCAAAGTAATTTATTGTGCATTATTGTTAGTAAACCACAAAATCTAAACGTTTAACTGTTTCAAATAGTATCTAGGACGTTCATATTACATTCTTCATAACAATGACAACAAACGCCGAATATCTTTTTAAAGGCCTGTTTTAATTAAGTTCATTATCACGTTGCATGGGTGACAACATTTTCGTTTAGTTTAAATGAATCATATGAATAAATTTTAGTAGGGAATGTTTATTACTCATTTTATTATTCACGTGGCCATCATTATAACGATAGAGTACTGTTTAGCTGTTATTCCGCAGTAGCGGTCGATTTTTACGGATCATTCCGGATATAGTCGATGTATCACGATTGAGGTCGGATACACTAATCATATCAGAAGCTACAACAGGCAGAAGTTTAAACGCTGAAAGTCGTCGCGACAATCGCCTAGTAGTTAGCATGTTTTTTTATATACATTTTTGACAGTTTTGCTACTCCAGATGCATTATTAGTTGAAAGGAAATACATTTTAAGACATTTCCAAAGAAACCAACACTATTTTGATAGTATCTCCCTTTAAGGAACTTAAAACACTTGCTAATACGGTTGAAATGCTTGTAACACAGTGTTTGCATTCATGTAATAATTAATATTTTAATATTCAGCTTTTTGTTTGTTGTTTCAGGTTAATATTGAGTTTTGTTCAACACAACATCTTTTGATCTTCGACAGCGTAATCATCTGTCTCTTTACAGAGTGTCCGATTATGAAACTCATAATGGTCGTTTTTTATTCTATACATGTATATCCAGATAATGTGTGTTAGTAATGAATATTTAATGTTGGAATGTCGAGTAGGACTGATATATTTGTGTAGCCCAAAGAAAGAGAATGCAATTGAAAATAGAACAAAGAATTTCTCTCATGAGGTTGCTTGCCCGACATTTTCTTCCTTTTAAATGGAATTTTTCGAAAGGCTTTAAATATATTTTACTCGTACAGAGTTTCAAGCTGCTGAAAGTTACTTCATCTATATAGTTTCTACACCTGATGGCGTTTTTATTAGTGGCGTACGTTTTACAGTGAACCTAAATTAATCAGCTACGCATTTGACACAATAAATATATTCAATTCAAAACTGCCTGATTAAGATAAAACAATAACATAATTACACAATGATGATATATTTATTTAAAAATTTGATTTACATGTTTACGAGGCAATATTTTATTTAAACTTACCATTGTGAATAATACAAATTGCTTAGCAATGTTCAAGTCATATTTATAATATTGAACACATGTTATAGTAAATACGTACATAAATATTTTCGTTTAAACATTTACAACCACTGTATTTAAGGTGACGTATATCATCCCTATCTAATTGCCCAGACTGTCCGTGATATGCCCAGTGTTACGCAATCAACTACAGTGCCTTCGGCGTTTTGATTTAAATTCAGATTTTACAAATCGGTAACAGTGAATCTCACTACAACACGCCCGTAATTAATAATTAATTTCTTAGTTGGTGTAAGGTGACGTTTCATTAAACTGATTAATTTATGAGCAAACTCTTGCAGAACGAACTTAAGTAACTAAATGTAATTCTACTACAAAAACGCAGGGATCACAAGAGCAAACACGCCGCTAATTCAGGACAGTGCGTGTAAAAAACCTTCTACTGAAGACTGTGCGCATACTTCTACCTTCCAATGAGGACAGCATTTAATCCCTAGTTTAATATTTCTTTATTTGACCTCCACCACTAAATCTGGGGTATTGCACTATTTTGTACTGGCGCCCTGCTGTGGTCACAGTGCGAGCACGGTGTGGTGATCCTTATCATTTGAAATCAATTCACTGGTGCAGAGGTGTAGAATTGAATTACCACCCATGTGACTGATTGCATTCATAGGATTTTGTGTTGCATTCTTTGTTGGATACATCGTGTCACCCATTCAGGGTCTTATGCACTGGAAATAATGACATGTCAAAACTGATAAGTATTATAACATTTTGTTGTTAGTACAACTAATCCATGTCATTGTGCAGTCTAGTGCTTTAAAATAATAATCCGATGAAATATATGAAAAAATAAAATTTGAATCACTCAATTAAAATTTACAAAGCTTTTTTGCTAAATCAAGAGAGTATAATAGTAACAATATTTTAATAATTGCCTGATATTGCAAAGTATTTTAAGTGAATTAAAATTGAGCATTAACTTTATAAGTGCGCATAGCCATTGCTCAGTCAACTGAGAAAAAATAATGCAGATAATTATAAGAGATTTTTTGGTGGCCCAATATACAGATAGGAGTACACATAGGGATGGGCCAGATATTCCTTAAACTAAGCCTTTGAATACCTGACAAAGCATATTGTTTTAATACTTTTTATCAGTTGGCTCAAATGTTTCTAAGTGAAATACATTATAATACACCATAAATGTTGACACATGGATTTATAGACGCAGCTATTAATAGTAACAACTGCATGTACTGTTTGACCAACCAAGAATTATAAATAAAATCCCGCTCAAAGCAATATCAAAATACATCATCTACATGTATAACAAATCGTAATACATGTAGATGATGTATATTGCTATGAAATCGATTTTACCCGTGGTTGCTTAATAATTATGTGCACAATTACAACCAATTGGAAAACCGACAATTTGTTTTATACAGTTTACCATTGAGTTCAACAAATAAATTATCTAGGAGAAAGTTAAAAGCTGCACACATCTAGCAATGACATCAGTTTGATAGTAATTTAGATATAAAATGCCAGCTGCTGTACATAAGACAAAGAACATGTATAAACATTTGTCTCTTGCTAATTTTGTTTCTAATGTTATATACATCATATTACTAGTTACACAGTAACCTAATGTTCACTTAACAACATATGCATTATGAGTTAGACAGTCTCAACCAGAATGTAATCGACTAAGAACTAGATACTCTAACCCCGTTTGGGGGTGTCACCTTCTCAGTCAGTTGAAGTTATCATGTGAATATTATATAATAAACTGTTCAGGAAATTTTTAGAATACAATCATTAAGAAAAAGAAAGAAACCTGTATAAAAAAAACATTTGGAAAATAATACATAAACTATTTCAGTGTGTTGCGCTATGCTACGCATCATCATCATCGTCGTCATCATCATAGTTCTTAAAATTATTTGTCATCAAAAATCAAGTTCAACCAATTAATTAATATCAATACCAAATAGGCATATGAGTTTATGGGTAGGTACGTTGTTTATTTCCAGCAAGCAAACCCATATGGGCCCAATATGGGCTATAGCTGGGCAAAAAAATACAATATGGGCTCCATGTGGGTCCAATGGTATTTGTTTGTCCATATCAGACCCATATGTGTCCCCGCAAGGAAGCCCATGTGGGTTCACTGCAAGTATGCCCATATGGGTCCCAGTAAGCCATCCCATGTGGGCACGATATGGGTTTTACCAGGGCTAATATATCTCATGGGCCCAGTTTGGGACCCATATGCATTATCTTGCAACTATAAAACCCAGATGGGTCCAAGTAAAGTAAAACCATTTGGGTCCTTATTAGAAAGCTTATATGGGTCCCAGAAAGCAAGCCCAATGTTGGCTATAGCTGGGCAAAAATACAATCTGGGCCCCATGTTGGTCCTATGTGCATTATCTTGCCACTATACAACCCACGATATGGGTTTTATCCGCGCTAATATACCTGATGGGTCCAGCGTGGGCCAAAACTGCATTATCTTGCCACTATAAAACACAGATGGGTTCAAGTAAAAAAGTAGACCAATTTGGGTCCCTACTAGAAAGCCTATATGGGGCCCAGAAAGCATGTCCATATGGGCCCAATATGGGTTATAGCTGGGCAAAAAATACAATATGGGTCTCATGTGGGTCCCAAATGATATTTTTGCCCATATCAGACCCATATGGGTCCAAGACAGGAAGCTCATGTGGGTCCACTGCAAGTTAGCCCATATAGGTCCAAGAAAGCCACCCCATGTGGGCTATAGCTGGGCAAAAACTACAATATGGGCCCCGTGTGGGTCCCATATGCATTATCTTGCCACTATACCACCCCCGATATGGGTTTTACCTGGGCTAATATACCTCATGGGCATATGAGGAAACTGCACTGCATACAAAACGTTGTTATTGAGGTACGCCAGTCTGACCAATATGTAATTAGAGCTGATGGTTCCAGACGTGTAACCCTGCGTAACCAGATAATTCTACGTAAATACATCCCAATGTATGTAGATTGTCCAGACTGATTGTTGATGCCGACTTCACAGGTCTATGCCTACCCAACTCGAGGCTCCTCCTCCAACTTGTAGGCCTAGAACACTGACACTGCGCGTTACCGTCTGTTACGAGAACACCTAGGCAGCCCGAGCCAATACAGACACCTGTCGCTACACGTGGCATATCCGTTTCTGATGTACCTTTCAACCTAGACGATCAACCAGATTAAGGCGTGCTCCTACATTGCAGAACGACAATGACATGGAATTGTCTCTGAATCTTGCCATAATGCTATGTTGTGGTTGTTTATATGGTGTAGTCTCTTTTCCCTCATATAGTCGCATTTAAACATTTGAGTTATTTTACCAGAACAAGAGTTATTCTATGCATAACATAGTAAATGACAATTATGTGAAAAAATGAGACTACTGTGTTTTCACTTTACGTGCACATATTTACTTGTAATGTTTACGACTGTGCTTGATATTATGCAACGTTAATTTCATTATGTTTGCAATAGATAGAGTTGTCAATTATATTTAATATTATGTTACTGTAGTGTTTGATATTTTAGTGACTTGAGGACTACATTGTAAGTAAATTTCTTTCACATTCCATCATGCACATGTTCATTTGTAATAGGTTTTCATATGTTCAGCTGTTTCATACTGTTATACGGTACATGTACAATGTTTTATTAAATTAACCTAGTTCTTCCATTAGAAAGGTCTTTTTTTTACATACTTACTACCCAAAGTGAGGGGGAGAGATAGAGGATTTTAAATTTTAAATAAAACACTAGTTTAATCTTTGTCTTTTTTTGTCAAACCTTGATCATTGTTGGTAGATGCCATTAAAGTATACAGCAAATAGACCCTTTTGATCTTTGGAAATAATTAAATGTCATCATGCATTAATACATTTCAACATATACTCTTTAATAAAAATGAAAGTAGGGCGAACGGACCCAGGGCGAGCGGAATATAGGGCGAACGGAACAAAGGGCGAAGATATTTTTGGGTGAACGGACTCAAGAAACATGTTAGGCGTTTTTTATATTAAAACAGACAGGTAAGTTATACAAAGTGTTAATAATATATATTATATTTATAAAGCAACTTAAATTTGCGCTGTTACTAGTATTGTGAAAGAGTTGGGTTTTCTAAACCTGATTAAAATTTGTCACACACTTTCGCGAGATAGAACATTAATTTTTGCTATTGTGCATTCAAAATATTGCATTGCTATAATTATAATATTATAATATGCACAATATCTCATTGTTTGCTGCTTTGGCGGTACCAGGGTTGAAGAGAGAGCAACTAAGCAAATGAAGAACATATCTAATTAAGTCCCTCATACAATCCTTGCCCTTGGTCGGGATGCAAACTGCTTTTCAGCAACCATCCACATCCAACAATGGGCTTTCTTTTCGATGAGTTAAATTGCTCTGTAATTTATAATAATTGGTAAAACTGTAATGTAGAAACAAGTTCCAATGATAACCTATATGTTAATACATATCCTTGCCTTATATACCTAAATTTGCGATGTATCTTGATGTATCTATCGCATGCATAGACATTATATTGCCAGACCTGGTCTCACGTAAAATATCAAATATTTTGGCTTTTGTAATCAAAATAAATATTAACATTATTGTAGCATTTTCTCTGTCAACTTTTCTTATGTATGGTTTAACAGAAATTGGTTGGTGTTCTGCAAAATTAGGTTGGTGTAAAACGCGTGCGAATCACCATTCAACTAACTAATCAAATTTGGTACTGGTATGTGTCTTTGTATTATTGCGAAATGCTAAACATTTTCAATTCCCAATACAAACAGCCGTTTAAATATGTATGTCTATATAGGATTATTTTGCAAACTGATATGGCTGTTGTTGTTTTTTTAACTTAAAATTGTAGACCTGATGTTTAGTATAAATAACAATTAAGCATTTATAGTTTTACAAAAATATGCGTGTATTAAGTTCACTTAATGTACATGTAAAGCAGCTGCAGGAAATTTTGTCTGAAATAAATTTAGTTTTTTCGTTCAGAAGCAGTCAACGAAATGTGTTCGCTACAAGTCGAGGATTGCTAAAATTAATATATATTGAAGGAAAGAAATGGAGTTTGAAGTATTAAATTAATGACTATATTGTTGTCACCTACCGAGATAAATTAAGGGCATAAGTTAAATGTGGTAATGGTGAAGTTCATGAAAAATACAACAGTGCAAGAACAACAGTGCGGGCTTTCCAGAGGTGAAAGGACTTTCAGTCTATTCGTAATGATCACATATAGCATGAAGCGTTGTGCCAGACTGTGTGAAATCGGGATTTAAAAAAATACTCTAGCTGTGCTACTATATTGACCTTATTTCTAATGATAACGCTTTCAGTAATTACTTGAATTAGTTTACAGAAGAATGTGACAGCAAAAAAGAAAGGAAACAAAGGACCTTGTAACAATACAACATGTATTGAGAAGCTCCACCCCAGCAGATTTGCAAAATAATAGTGATCATTCTGATTTGTATGGGGAAACATTTGTGAGATATCTAAATAATTTCTATTTGCCTGTAAATTACTTTCGCCAATTTAGGATAAAACCAGTTCTCTGAACGAGGTCAAAATGTTCAATATTTTATGAAATTTGCTTACTTTCTGTATCAATGGATATAACCTTGTTTGATTTCTAGCTCGACTGTTAGATGAAAAGGTGAGCTTTCCTACTACCCCTGGCGACGGCGTCCGCGTCTGAATTTGGTTAAAGTTTTTATTCCAAAGTTGTTAACTGCAAAACTACATAAGTTATTTACTTGAACCTTGGAATATACCTATGTCATCAACTCCAGGGTCATCGGCAACATTCTGAAAAACTGTTTTGTATTTTGACAGAGATATGCCCCCTTTTTGTATAGATTTTCTGGTTAAAGTATATATTCAGAAGTTTTATAGCTTGAAACTAAATAAGTTATTCACTTGAAACTTCAGATGTGCTTTTGTCATCGACTCCAATATCAAGAGCTTCATTCCCCATTGTATTTTGCAAGAGTTTTGCCCTTTTTCACATATATTTTCGGATTAACTTTTTTTATTCCAATGTCTAGTAACTTCCAAACTTGATAGGATCAACAATCCCCAATAACATAAGGTTGTCACTTGAAACTTGGATTAATTTGATGAAGTAATTGCCCCACTATAAACTCAGTTTTGTATTTCAACAAATGTATGGCCCTTCCACTTTCCAAAATATATACGAACTGAAGTACTTCGAAAAGTCGATTGCGCTGTCCTCTGACAGCTCTTGTTTATATATAAGTCAGTGTAATATACTTTACCAGAATAATTAATAAATGCATTATAGTTATAAGTTGTTCCTTGTGGAAAAATATATACAAAATGAACAGAACTGGTTACTGTTCTGAATATGATATTGAAAGAACTATTTCAGCAGCTGCATGTATAACTTCCTGCTAAGGCCAAAAAATGTGTTTTTCGGGGTACGGTCTCAAAAAAGTTAGGTACGGTCGGGATTGATTTTTTTTTTAAGACACATTTTGGTCAAAACCATCGAAAACAACTAAAATCTGACAAATATGGCTTTCATGGAAAAAGAGTGTCGCTAAAAACTTTAGGGTCGAGGGTTTGTCGTTAAGTAGGGTCGGGTTGCCTGAAACACATACTTTTTTTTCTTTTGGCCTAACGATTTTAAACGCTAGTGTAGTACTAACAAGAATCGACATATTTTATGTTGTTTTTCTTCAAGTTGAGAATGCGTTGACTGTTTGTGTCGTTCAAGATAATATTATTAAAATCATATGTAATCATTTACATATGCGCAATAAAGCAATTTGGTAATAATTGTATATTGAACATGTTTTGAAAATTGCAAGATTCATTTTTGCTGTACAAAAATGTTTAAATTTACATGCATGATTCAATACATAAATTAAAATGTTTGCCTAATCAGCCAAAGGATTCTACGGGCCAAAAAAAAATTTGTTTAACATTTTGGTGTTCAGCTGGGCTTTTTCTCATAATAACAGGAATTGGTACTGACTTTTAACTGTTATTGTTGTTGTTGTTTGTTAATTAAAGGGACCTGTTCACAGATTGACGAATTGACAATTTTTCAACTTTTTGTTACCGATTCCAAAAATATAAGAACAGTGTATAAACGGGAGCAATATAACACTACGGACCAAGAAATACACTGTAAAAACCGTTTCGTTTATGTCTAATCATCAGTTAAAATTGATACAATTATAAAGCATTTGTAACGCTAAATGATGGAATAATTTGGAGTGTTTCTGTTGATTTCGTTGAAACTGTTGACATCACGTGGAACACTTGCATAAAGTAAATAATTCACGATGAAATACAGACTTCGGAATGGCCGAGTGGTTAAGGCGATAGCCTTTTTTATACGCAGGTCCCGGGTGCGAACCACGGTGAGACCAATTTTGAATTTTCTTTTTTTTTTCTAAACACTTTTCTTGTTATTATACTTAATTTTTTGAGTTGCGATGTTTAAATCTGTCAAGTTAATACTTTAAATGGCATACTTCAAAAAATGCGAAAATCTGTGAACAAGTTCCTTTAAAACTTCAGGGAATACAGCTGGATCTAGACAATGTTGTTAGCCAGTTTAGTTGTTGTCGCAAATCCTTTTTGTAATGTTTCAAAACCGGATTGAGGTATGTTTATAACCAAACTTAAAAGTAATGTTCACTTGCAGTTAATATTTACAAGGCAATGCTCTATAGATAACTTACTATGCACACTTTCATGTTGATTTTAACATTATATTAGATACAATAATACATAATTATTTGTTTTTCGTAATTTGCCATTACTTAAGTTTTGTATTAAGCTCTATCTTTATTTTAATACGCACCCTTTTTAATCACAAATGAGGACATATATATAATAATTACAAGTACATTATGCAAGGTACATTAAACATAATTGTAGATTATCGATATGCTTATTTGAACATCTGTCTTACATGATGCATTTTGTGTTCTTGTGTACTATTATTAAAATATTATGTTTTGTCAAGTTTACCGAATAGGAAAATAGCATGTTTTACAACATGATGTTAAGTGTTTTATTATCAATACATTAATAACTTACCCCAACTTAAAGCTTTGATGATATGGACAAAATTATACTCCAAATAATATGTCATTTGTTAAGTGTTGGTTTTTGTAAAGCTGCATCTGACAGACATGTGATCGTTAATAACAATACATGGTTAGCAGGACTACTTGTGGCCATTAACAGCCTATATTTATATTGTCCTGTTCTTGAAGTTGGACAACCATAGAATGTTACAAACAGCTTCGCAACAATTACCTCTGTGTAAGTGACAGATTATGCAGAGAATCATGTTTGGACTTTTTCAGTAAAGCTTTTATTCAGGTTTTCCCTTAGGACCAATCTCTGTTGCAACCAATATGGGACCCATGCAATTCCCGGTTGTACTTTCTGCGATGGGGCCCATGTGGGGCTCCCATCAAGGTCCCTTTTGTGTTTGCCCATAATGGACCCATGTTGAGACCACACACGGGTCCAATGGTAGACCCATATTGTAACCCATATAGGGCCCACGTAAATCCAGGTTGCACTTTCTGGGGTGGGGCCCGTGTGGGTCTCCCATCAAGGTCTCAACTGTATTTGCCCATAATGGTCCTATGTTGAGACCACATGGGTCCCATGGTGGACCCATATTGTAAACCATATGGGACCCACGTAAATCCTGGTTGCTCTTACTGGGGTGGGGCCCATGTGTGTATCCCATCAAGGTCCCATCTGTGTTTGCCCATTATGGTCCCATGTGGAGACCACATGGGTCCCATTTTAGATCCATATTGTAACACATATGGGACCCAGGTAAATCCCGGTTGCACTTTCTGGGGTGGGGCCCATGTGGGTATCCAATCAAGGTCTCATCTGTGTTTGCCCATTATGGTCCTATGTTGAGACCACATTGGTCCCAAGGTGGACCCATATTTTAACCCATATTGGACCAACCTTAATCCCGGTTGCACTTTCTGGGGTGGGTCCCATATCGGTAGCCCAAACGGAACACATATGTAAACCCTCAAGGGGCCCATATGGGTCCTGTCTGGGCTTGCTTGCTAGGTTATTGTTACTTGTGAATATACATCAAATAGGAACGATTAAATTGTGAAATACAACAAGATAACACATAAGTCACCAAACAAAAAGCATACAAAATTAAATACACACAACAAAGCAATATGTATGAGAAAAAAAGAAAAGAAAAAGTAAACATAAAATAAGTGTTGCATTTTAGTATAACATGGATTATAGTAAAGCGACTGTACTAAGTCTATCTCGACCATAGTAACAATAATTGAGAAATGATTATTTAAATGTTTCTTGTTTGTGTTTGACATGTTTTCCGAACAAAACAAAGGGCCAAATTATAACTGGTAAATTAAAATTTTACCTATTATTTATTAATTTCACAATCTTAAATATATATTCACGGAGATACGCAGTAACTTAAACAATTGAAGTAATTTTATTTTCTTCATTTGTCAACATTAGCTTCATTAAATAGTTACATTGTATTTAAATGGTAAATTGATTAACTGACTACCAACTAGCTCATCAACATCTGACCATCAACAACGGACACTTGATTTCAAAAGCCCACTGGCTTATTAATATCTGGCCAGTAGGGTGGAGCTTAAAACATACAAAAATTCAAAATCAATTTTTTTTTCAAAGTCTTACCCCCCAAATATGTTCTTTATGATATAGAAACACTGTATGGAATGTTTGTACAATAAATGCCTATGTTTAGGGGTAGCTTAAGTGCCTCAAAGATTACCATATTTATAAAACAAAATACAACAAATTACACGACTTTTACGAGTATCACTCTAAATTTATTTTGAACAATTTAGTAATTATTTTGAACACAGTAGAAGTGTTCTGACAACTTATTTTAATAAGAATGTGGTCTATTTGCTGTATACTTCATTGGCATCTACCAACAACGATCAAGATTTGAAAAAAATACAAAGATTGAACTAAAGTTTTATTTAAAATTTAAAATCCTCTATCTCCCCCCCCCCCCCTCACTTTGTGTAGTAAGTATGTAAAAATCGAAGTCTGCTCTATATGACAGAACTAGGTTAAGTTAACAAAACATTGTACATGTATCGTATAGCAGTAGGAAACAGCTGAACATATGAGCAATTTTTACAAATGAACATGTGCATGATGGAATGTGAAACAGGCATCTGGTGACTGGTAGTCCGACTAATTTGGGGAGTCATAGGTCAACTGATATCAGATGCTCAGGTTTGTGATCAGCCCGGATGTGCCCCGTGTAGCGACAGGTGTAAGTGTTTTCGTAACAGACGGTTACGCGCAGTGTCAGTGTTCTAGGCCTGCAAGATGGAGTAGGAGCCTCGAGTTGGGTAGGCATAGACCTGTGAAGTCGGCATCAACAATCAGTCTGGACAATCTACATACACTGGGATGTATTTATGTAGAATTATCTGGTAACGCAGGGTTACACGTCTGGAACCATCATCTCTAATAACATATTGGTCATACTGGTGTACCTCAATAACAACGTTTTGTATGCAGAGACAGTTTCTTCACGTATTGCATGTGTCTGTTCTGAAGAGCCTCTTCTCTTGCCATTGCTGTGAAACACCACGTCTCATGAACATTGTACTTGCCGGGTGGGAAGGGTATAACATCTCTGATAGATTTGCCAAAATTACACAAAGCTGGGAAGAGTTTTGTGATCGGATCTGGTGTGTGCATCGCACGTAGAAATCGTTGAAAAATATGATGGGTAAAAATAAACAAATCTGCATCAAAATAGTTGTGCGCACAACATGAATACCACAGCCCCCCCCCCCCCACGCATGTTAGAGGCTACGCATCTTATTAGCGTCTGCATCTATGCTATTTTTAGATTGATTTACATATATTTCCGGAATACGCAAGAATAACCAGACGAGTAATAAATGTAATAACAGTTGAGTTCGTTGTTATAGACAAGTTTCGTCTGGTTACAACTAACATTCGAACACAAACAAGACAAAAAAAAGAAATCTCAGTAAATAGCTTTCAGAAAAAACTTCTTTTCCAGGAACAATCCAATTCATACTATGTAGAATACTTAATTTATTACTAATCAAAGCATATTTTTTACAGGTCTTACTAGCAGGAGGTTATACGCCGTGGTGACTATTGTAAAATTAACGTTTCCAAAAATCAAGGAAATAATCAGTCTGCACAAGAACCTATACAAATATATTGACGACAGTATTAATCAAAACGAGAATAACATCAGTTCTAATTGCTCGCATACAAAATGTTAGAATTTGTATTGTGCACGAAAATGAATTCGCAATAAACCGACGCTTATATATAAAGTTGTATGACTTTTGATCTTAACGTTTAATTACCTACATTTAGAAATTTGTCAACATATAATTTTATTATATAGTAACACACTTATGTTTATGATAAACAGTAAATTTTCATGAAATTTAAACACATTTTCAAAAAACAAACAAACTGGGAAACAATTCGCGATATATTCTGGCAGCTTTCGTTAAAGTATTGTCAGGTTATCAAGAAAGTCAAATCATGGCCCTCTGTCGGGGCTGTTATGCTAAGTCTTTAACTTTTCGCGAAACCAAGGTTTTCACGAAAAGTCAAACTATTTTTTTAAAGAACATTTAAAAACTTTTACGAAAATAAGAAACATTTGCGAAACAGCTTGATATCAAGTTGCTGTCGTGTGCATTTGAGGGCACTAACGATGCATGTTCCATTTCCAATTGCGACCGTAAATAAAGTGGAGAAAACAAATCTGCTTATTTTCCTGAAATGTTGACAACTATTTTTGAATTGTCTTGCAAATTACACGAAACTTATCTGGTTGTCTTACGCAGAAGTTTGCTGCCTGTAGAATTGACCTCAAATTATATAATGTAAATTAATCTCTTATTAAATGTTGATCTTGAGAATGAGTATTTGCTTGGGCAACTGGGCCTGTCCTGTCCTGACACTGAATTATTACTGTATTATCAATGGATGTTAATTATAAAGCTAAAAAAAGCCTCGGTAACAACCGCGTTGCGTCGACCTATCGTCGGGCTTTCGTCGAGGTTTTTGTCAAAAACGTGCGTCGGACCTACGGCGCCCGTGCGTGTTTTCCTCGATCGCAAGGTGGCCGCAACAACCGCAACAGACATTAGCGAAAGCCCTTAAGTTGATGCGTCGGCCTTGCGTCGATCACACATTCTGCGGGCACCCTGCGAACATCGTGTGATGAACATACAGGCACTCTACGTATTTTTTTCCTGTAGCAAGCATGCAAGGTGCACTTGCGGACGTCGCACGACTTCCTTGTGTAGTACTTAGAGAGAGACAGAGAGAGGGTCGAGCTGCAACAACACTGGTCCTGCTTGGTCTGTCCGCACGATTCCGCAGTAACTACCAGATCTTTTCAAGACTGTCAGATGCACTAACTTATACAAGACCCTTCGCTGCTAATGTCCTCTCGGGACATCTTCTAAGCATTAACTGTAAGTTTCGTCAATTTAGACAAATATGAAATCATCTATTTTAGTTCAACTGCTTAGTAAAAACAGGGCCTTCTACTTGTGATATGCGGTGAGATCTTGTTATATAATGGAATAAACCTTTCAAATGCGAGATACATTTTCTATGTGCAGTTTTAAAGGGACGTATTCACACATTTTCGTATTTTTGAAAAATATCTTTACTTCAAAAACCAAAGCGTCTGGAATAATCTAAAACAAATATTATTTTTTAAAAAAAGTAAATTAAAAATATTGCCTTCGCCGGGACTCGCAAATAATGACGTAATTTCACAGTTTTGAGCCCGGCATCGATGGCGGAACGTTTCATTTACTGTATAAAATCGGGACCCCAAAAAGTAGTCTCTCACTCTGAGTGATATAGGTATATGCATCACTGATATTTTTCTATATTTCACTACTTAGCATTAAAAAAATATCTTATTCATGAGTGTTATTTCTCTTGTTTGTAAAAAATGAAGAATTTCTTGTTAGGATCTATAACAAATTTTTTGAAAATTGTCGATCTGTTAATAGGTCCCTTTAAGGCGAAGTCAAACACACGTACTTTGTTTTTCGGCATTAAGACGAAATCCGTTTCTTAACTATTACACGGATGAAATGAAAATAAAAAGTATGTGTTCCTAACATTTATTAATGACTAATAACGTTTTGTTGTGAATTACATGTGTACGTTAATGGATTTAAATGTATCATAATGTAGTATTTAACTCGACGGCATTAACACGTATTATTATATGACCTATAATTAAACGGCTTCCCAATGGTCCACAGCATGACTGGCAACATTAAATATATATCATATTCAATGGACTTTTCGGTTTTTCCCAGTCATATTCAATGGGCTAAAAATAGCTAGCGTCGGTACCCGTTTCCAGACGTTACGATAATGTTTGCAAAAACGCAGCCTTGATACATTAAGTGACATCACTTACAACAAACAGTTCGGTTTAACAATAACAACGACTCTATTTCGGAATTCACGTCATTTCAGTATAAGTGCTTTTGGCGCACATTTCACCGTTTTTAACGAAAAGTGCGTGTAACGTCAGTAAAAAAACAACTGATAATTTATAATGTAATAATAAAAAAGTTGTTGACTAGAGGGCCATAGAATATGACTGATATTCACTGGCATAAACACATATTGACATCTGCTGCGCCTCGGTCAATATGACTTTCTACAAGTGAATAACAGATCATATTCAATGGCCCTCTAGTCAATAATTGTATATTGTTCTGCTGAACTGATTATGGAATACCTTTATTAATTTATACTAAATTGGTGAAATGATGACTGTGACATTTTTAGTGTTTTTATTCATTCGTAAACATGTACATTTTTTTTCACTTTCTCACTATCCTTCCAATCGATATACTTTTTATACGGTATTCAAGCTTGTATGTTTAAGTTTGCTTCTTTTGCAGTATTAAGTCGACGTACACGATTTGTTATTTTTCAGTATTAAGGAGAAATGCCTGTCTATTAACGTGCTTCTATTGCAGTATTAAGGCGACGTTCATGGCAAGATTCGTTATTTTTTAGTATTAAGGCGAAATGCCTGTCTGTTAACGTGTGGGTTAAATAATGTTATATACACAGTGCATACGTATTAGTTTCTGAAAAAAAATCGAGAAGCTGAAAATACGACTTTTGCGGACAAAAGGCGAAGGGTATTTATTCTTTAATAATAAGAAATATTGGCCGGCTTCAACCTTATATTGGTGTTTCGGTCACTGATTCTATCTAACTCATACTAGTACGATCGTTTTAATGAATCCGATCGTGATACTATTTCCTCTTTTAGTGTTTAAATTTTGAACTGCAAATTAAAGAGTGGCATAGTTATTTTATGTCCCTTTAGTTACCCACTAAAACCCGTTTTATATAACATAACTAAACGTCGACATCGACAAACACAATTTCTCTTATCGAATAATACAAATATATATGTTCTGCCAATACAAGATCCGTTTATCCTACAGCAACGGCTACATTTGGTTTTGAATGAGTCATCAGAAGATCTGTATAAACGCTGTGTAAGTATGTATATAATAGCTCGCTGCGCAGCGAAGAATTATATTAGTTTTAAATTTCTCTCTTTATACACATTTCTGAACATCTATTATTATCAACATTATTTATAATATTGTTTTTAAAATATACTGCCATCCTGAGAATCAATGGATGGTTTTACATTATAATTTTCGTACAAAATCGTGCAGTCTCAATTTAACAATTAACTTACTAATTAGACTTATTGTAGATATGCTCAGTAAGATGTCAATACCGTCATGACAAAACTAAAACAAACTAGTAATCAGTTTGAATTGCATGTATGTACATGTAATAATAACAGGCAAAATGCAATTCATGACAATATACCCACGACGAGGTATTTATCAATCATATATATTTGACTAGAATTGTTTGATTGCTTGTCTTTCGTAGTTTTCTATAACGAAAATAAGTTGTTATGTGAATTACATATTTATGTTAATGGTTAGTTTTCTTGCATGCAATATTAAGGGGAAGTCGAAGATATGGTTTTTTTTCGGAATTAAGACGAAGTAAATGCAAGAAAACACACCATACAACCTCTGAGCTTGTATAAACTAGGAAACATTTAAAACTTTAAAATTATGTCACAAAAAATGTAGTTTGTTTATAATTCGTTAAATTGTGTATGTTTATGTTTAGAAAGATTCACTTCTATGAGCAAATTAGGCGGAAAGAGGGAACCTCAAGGCGAATTAAATTTGTCATGTAGTGTACTGGAAATTATATAAAAACACGAGCGACGTTTATTCACTTTGACAAAAAAACCTTCCTGACGTTAAACAATCGATACAGGTTGTGCAAAAATAACTGCGTAGTGTTATAATTATCAATTGCATGCAACTATCACGAATTCTTAGTTTGTGACACGAGAATTTTTTCAGCTGAGTAAGAAAAGGTGATTGGGTGGATTGCATTTTCATTAAACATATGGACTCCTCATCTTTTAAACAATCATATATATATATATATAGGATCTGCCATTTCATACCATATATTATTAAACGAGTTCAGGAATTTTGTTAGTAAGCGAGCCTTTGGCGAGCTAACTTAAGAAATTCCTGGACGAATTTAATAAAATATGGTATAAAATGACCACGAGTGTCAGATCTTTTTATCACATGCTTTTAAACGAAAGAAAAGTATAATTTTACCATAACATGTTGATAAATCCTAAAAGTTGTGTATTTGCATGACGTCATTTCATGCTGACGACGTCATTTCACCAAAATAACGACATGCCATTGGTCAGTGAAAGAATATCTAGCCAATGAATACGTTTAGAATGTTATCTTACAGATGTGTAAGATAGAAATATTCGCAATGGTTGTATTATACGGGAGACAAGGTATAGCATGTGATAAATGGTGGTATTTTACCACGTCGAATAATTAAACAAGCTTTAAAGCTATACCATCTTATTGAAAAAAAACTATGCTCGATGTTCAATTGTATTATCTGAAGCAGTAAGTTGTCAACATCAGTCACCTAGCAAACGTCTATAGTCATTCGATTATAACTAAATACAAATGTGTTTGGTGTTTCTTTGTTGTTTTCATTAAAATGATGTGCTGTGTGAATTATATATGTAAGCTGTTGCGACCATTGTTTAATATGCAGTATTAAGGCGAAATCAAAAATACGTTTTTGTCAAAAAAGCGAATGGCGTTTCTTAACTATCACGCGGATAAAATGATAAATCATAACTGTCCCTAATATTTATCAACGACATATACGACATGTTTTGCTGTCATAAAATAACTATTTGGTGTACAGTACGAGGTTTGAGAATTATTTGTTTCATTATACAGTTAAAAACTCGAAACCGAAAGTTCATTTTTGCTGAGTTACGGCGTATTATGAATGCTACTTTTGCAGTATTAAGGCGAAGCACACGATTCGCTATAGTTGCGTACTTAGGCAAAGCAACTTTCTTTTAACGTACATGTTAAATAATGTCATATACAAATTAGTTTTCGACAAATAATTTTGCCTTGAAATTTAGAACATTTTTATAATTGTCTCAACTTGAGATATTAAAGCATATGAACTGAAGCGCTTATTCCATCGTTTCGCGTTGCAAACGCTTCATAAGCGTCACAAGATTATCAATAGTTCAGCGGTACATAGAAATGTATAGGTACAGATCTTTAACTAAGCATAACTTTATTATCGTTTAAAAGAATTATTAGGATGAACAGATGAATAAGATCTGTGTCCGTCTCAGGGATATTGATTTTTAGGGGTAATAAAACAAGGGCCATACAAGTAGAAACTGAGGGTTAATTAAGCCCGATTCCACATCAGAGTATTCGCAATGTAGTTTCTTACCAAATTATTAAATAGAAGATCACACAAACATTTAATTAAATTTCTTAACATGTTTAAATAATTATTTGGTGTACTTTCAAATACAACTAGGGTTCATGTTGTTAAAAATATCCACTTTGTCTGTTAAATCCAATTAAAGAATAAAATCTAGTCTTTATGCGAGGATTTTTGTCACATGTCTTAAACTATCATCACAACAAATAGGTAAATAAGTTGGATTGGCGTATATGCCTAAATATGTTTGATAAAATTGTAATATTAAAAATGTATTTATGAACATATTTATTTTGAACGTTGAACTCCATTGAAATGTGAAATGCACACTGTTTATTATATATTTTCCATTATAATGTTTCTCTGTATTGATTTTTTTTTCTTTAAATTTTCTTCAGATTTTACTATTTTGCTATACGGATTGTTTTTGTTTGATTTTCAAAGTTTTTATAATGACCATTTTCAAGATTAATTATCTTATGACATGCACTAAATATTCGTGTGTGCCTGTTAGCTGTAAGTGCTCTGAAGCCATTTTGAAGAAACATCATCTGCTGCAAGTTTGACTCTTTTTAAGCTATGGCCTTACAGAATTCTGAATATTTTGACAAACATTGCTGCAATGTATTAATTTAAAACAGTAGTTTAGAAAATCGAGAGCACGCATCGTATCACCTTCTTTTGACTCAGTGGGCCACGAAGCACTAACAATCAATTAATTCTAACTATTACGCTTCGTCAGTTATTCTGCAGATTGACTTGTTAACTGGCATGTATATAATTACGTTATATAAACAGCTTGAAAACATATTTGTTTGTTTCTTAAAAAATAACTTTTATTATGATGTCGTATACTATTGAATAAAAAGCAACATTATTAAGTTTAAAGGAGGGAAATTGAATTTACATTCAAACAAATGATTCCGTTTAAAAAAATGCACTCATGAAGTACATGTTTTACTTTCTTTTTTCGCCAACAACCTTTCTCCGCTGTCAGCGTTTTGCTTTTATAAATTCTGAAAAGCATGAATGTTGTATAACATAACATTACCTCTTCAAATGAAAAACATGTAAATAACAAATAGGCATGTCTACATTTCTCATTGAATTTTGCTGAAATGATTGCTTTTTTTAATCATTTTATTTTGAGTTTGGAGTTTCTTTCAGTTTAATCATAAAATATTTTGATGTACAGTTATCGTCAGGGAATCGGGCGGTGCCTGTATATATACCGACCGGCTCCCGTTTTGTCGGGCTGCGGCCGGCCGACTGACATTGACTTACTTTGACTGTTTACCTTTTGTCAATACATTTTAGTTGCAGTCATCTACAATCCTACGCGGCTACCGTCCAATTCACATATTCACCGCACGGGCGCTGCCCGTTGCTCAAACTGCTTGTTCCCCATGTCAGCCAACGAAAAATGTTTGAGTTTGAGACCACGCGAGGCAAAAAATATATAAATCGCGAGGCGCCTTTCAGATTCATAAATTGCCGATGCTTTATCGTTCGTGACCTACGCATTAGTTTTGTCATCTGTGACAGAATGTTTGAAAATTGTCAGTTCGTCAAGCTGTGAAAAGGTCCCTTTGAGTTGACTCTTTAGTTTGATTCTTTTGGTGATTAACAGCCGAAAAAACGTTGTTTGCGGACATAAGGCGAAACAAGTTTTTTTTTCCAATATCAACAAAAATTGTGAAACTTCTTCAAAATCCCCTTTATCTGGTCTTTTAGCATTGTTTTTCTAAAATGGTTGTTATACTACATTTTGTACTGTTTTTTATATTCAACAATGTCAAGTTGTTCATTAGAACTGCATTTGTATATTCATGCTTGTTTTGCTTTTATGCAGTATTGATGCGAAGTAAAAACTAGTTTTGGACGGAATTAAGGCGATTTAAGTTTCTTCATAGAATATGTAATGGTTGTAGCATACTTTTACCGAAACATGTTAGTTATTTATCGAGCCCGCAATGTGACCGACCGTTGGTATGAGGCTGATTTGCATTTACACTTTTATTTTCTTGCATTGCAACTCTTTAAATTGTGCTTTGTCCACAACTCGTAAAATATATATGTTCATGTGAATTATTTAGATTACTCAATATCATTCATAACAAGCATGAGATCGTGTTTATTGTACGGACATTACAGAATGATGGAACTAAAAATGGATTTCCATCGTTTCGTGCTTTTTTAATGATCTTAATTTTATAATTAGAACCGCAGTATAATAGGAGTTTACTATTTTATTAATTGTATCATACATACTTACTTTTATTTAATGTAGGGTCTCTTTCCTTCTTTTACACAATTATATGGCGCCCTACGGTGCTTTGCATCATTGTTTTTCTTGTACCATATTTACCCATAACGTGGCAACTTTCCACAATGCTGATGCCATGGAAGTTTCTTAGACGTCACGTGATACTTGTTTAGCGTGTATGTCGTTTCAACTTTAGCGCTTTCATATTTTTCTTGTGCGCGATCCAAATTTGCAAGCTTAATGTGCAATGAGTAGCGTGTGTATAAATTAAAAATAAATTTCAATATTTACCTACTTACTATTTATTATACTTTTTATTCAATATTTACTTATTTACTATTTATTTTTACGTTACTTATTGCACGGTAACCTTTCATATTAGATTCTGCCCACCAGTTACCGTTATATTTTATTTAGTTAATACCGCAAAAAAATAAAACTCTACGAAATATGGTATAAGAACAAAATGATAACATACACATGCAACATGTGTGCTTGTATCAACTTGGAGTTCGTATCAGCTCGGACACATTAGGCCGAAAATGAAATATTGTTTGATTCCCCTCCCGCGACCCATGCTAATGAAGGGTGGGTCGGTAGGTCGGAAAAAATATTTTATTTGTATACACAATCAGTCATTTTCATTCATGTTTTCCTTATGTTCGAAATGTTACGTTAAATTATTAATTCTTAATAATTTCGTTGTAGTAGATTCATAACGTTCTGTATATTTACGTAATACTATGTCCTAAATGCGTTACTAACAGCGTTCTGCTTTGGATGCCCGGCAAATTGCAACGTCACGCTATTACTCCTTAGTTTTAACAGGTTTTTATTGCTAACGTGCTTGTTTTTAACGTATGTTATTGTTTGTTAAATTTTGATAAATTATTGTTAGGTATTTAGAACATAGTACTACGTAAATGTTATGAATCTGCTACAACGAAAACATTAAGAATTAATACTTTGACGTAACATTTCGAACATTACGAAAACAAATGAAAATGACTTATTGTGCATACAAATACAATATTTTTCCGACCTACCGACCCACCCTTCATTAGCATGGGTCGCGGTAGGGGAAACAAACAATATTTTATTTTCGGCCTAGAAGGTTGACTAATCAATATTATGTATACAAGTGAAAATTATATGATGCTTCATTTTTATCATATTTTTGACAAGTTAAACGTTGTATGGTGACATTTTTTGGTTTGTCACCAGTTATTTTGTAATTACCGCAACAACCCGTAATAACATTGAACATTCTAGAAATGATGGCGTATATAGACACAAACATACTGCGTCATCATCAGGAATATAAGCTGGAATATTTTAAACCGGATAATAGCAGAGCTGATACTTTAGTTATCATTTCAAATCGATGGAAAGTTGTCATGTGTACTGCGTATACTTTCTAATTGTCATTACCGTATGTGCTGAGAAATAAAACTGTGGTTACATAGTTATTGCTCATTGAAGCCATTCACCTTCATGCATGGTCCTATCTAATATGAAAGGTTTTTAATGCTTGTAAAACAATATTTCTTGCATTTTCAAGTGAATTTTTTGCTAAAGTATCATTACCGAAACGGTCATCTCCGCAACGCTGTTAAAATGTGGATAAATAAAACATCCTTGATTTAAGGCTCAATTCATTAAATGGATGTTTTCTTTCAACATAATGAGTTAAACATTAATAAAAAGTACATATATCCATTATATTTGACTGTATTTCATAGCCGATGTCATTTCCGCAACGGTATGTTATTACCGAAACGAGTTGTCATTACCGCAACGACATAATTTACCTACACTATTTGCAAGATATATAGAGTAAACACAATACATTCTTGAAATTTTGATAATCAAAATCAACTACTTTAGAAATGCAAAAGTATATAAAAAGCAGTAAGAAATTATAATAGCTCCTTTTAGAATTTATTCATAAATATGTCGTTTATTTTTAAACAAAATAAAAAAAAACACGAACTAACACAGTATTTTTGTTTTAATATTGCATATTTTTATAAGCAATAGAACATTACTATGTGTTAACATGATGCACAATTAAAAATGACACTTTCGTCCAAATCCAGCTAATTTTTGAACTTTCTGTCATTTAAACTGACCAACAAATATAATAATGTCCTAATATTCACCAAATATAGTATTGTTTGGTATTTTATTGCTGTGTTTATTATTATTATTTTTCATTAAAAGTATGTATTATGTGAATTATAATGTGTACGCTATTGAGTACTGTTTCATCTGCAGTATTAAGGCGAAGTCTAATACATTTTGTACGGCATTAGGGCGACTAGCGTTTTATACCATTTACACGGATTAAATGATGGTTTCTATATATTCATCAATAACAGATATTTGACATTGTGTTTGCTGTCATAAACAATATTATTTGAATTTCATTTTTAGATTTGAGTTTTTTTTTGTTTCATTGTGCAGTGTCACACTAAAAGTCGAAAGCTCCCTTAAGTAGAGTTATGGCGAATCATGATTTGCTACTTTTGCAGTATTAAGGCGAAGCACAAGGATAGACATTTTTAGGCAAACTTCCTTTCTTATAACCTGCAACGTCGAATGATGTCATATACACAATACATGTTAGGTTTGATAAACCTTTCCCCTTAAAAATACTTTTCAATTTATACAATTTAAAATCTTTCAAACGAAAGCGTTCAATCTATCATTTTTTTAATTATTGCTCGTATTGTCATCATGTTATGCATCAACTGAGCGTTGAAATAAACTTGTGAACTTGTACAATGGCTGTCCGGAAAGTCCGTTCACAACCTAATTTATTGACATGCTCTTTGCTATGTATTATTAATTTATGTTTTTTCTTAAACAACACTATATCGTTACTTAACACATTAAAAATAGTTGTTATGCATTGATAAATAGAAAACTGGTATTGATTTGAGTGTATACACATTCACATCTACGGAGCAGTGTAATGTATTAGTTTACGTCAATATCAACGTCAACATTGAAGTTCATTGACATCGGCATGCATACCAAAACCTCTTGACATACGAAGTATATTAGGTTCTTTGCAGTGACACCGATTATCACCCAAGACGCTTTAGTTCTCCTATACCTTGATACGAGACATTGGTCAATATTACATGCTACCGACCAATATCTTTATATGGCCATCAAGTCACTTTCTGCTTTATTATATGATCACTATATCCACAAAATACATATAGTTGACAATGCATGTAGTTTCTGGTTTCGAGCAAGTTGTTAATAATTGAAAATATCTGCATTGTAGAAGATGAACACATACAAAGAGCATGCTTGAAATAATCATTTAATACACAATTAACTGTACAACAATAAAACAGGCAACAAAATCACGGGTCGTTCTTTCATCACAATAACACATGTATAACTAAAAAACAACACAGTAACAATTTTACGGCATTTAATGTGTGTAATGGTTGTTTCCCGGCACACATGTAAAGCACGCCGATTGTATAAAGCGCGGAACAAGGGCCTGCTATTAATAGACCAAAATATAACGTTGGGAAAACCGGAATCTCATTCAATATCAAATCGGTTTGCCGACCACTGCCAAGACCAATGAAATTGTGCTTATTTATAAATTGTATAATAAAATGCGATAAACATAAACAGCAAAATGCCAAAAAGATGATGGTATACCGATTTTGACAGCTAGTCTGCGTTTTTGACAAGCTAATGCAAAATGTAAAATTTGTAAATGTAAAAAAAAAAATGTAAAAAATGCCACAAAAAAATATTTATTGGTAAACATTGTCAAAACACTTTACAATTTAGTTTTAAGTATTCGAATATCTCAAGAATTTTCGAATAGGTTTAAAATTATAACATTACAAGAATATTCGATTATTTGTTACCATCCATTGTTTTATGTGAACTGCATTTGTATCTTAATGCTTATTTTGCTTTAATGCAGTATTAAGGCGAAGTCAGGCATATTTTAAAGCATAAAGACGATTTTTTTTTTAACATAATGAATGAAGTTTGAATGAAATGATAACATACATATGAACTTGGCAACGTGTAACAATTTTACATTATGTTACAACATAACTACCGATTGTTTATAATTGGTTGAATAATGTATTTTTATGTCTAGAAAGATCCACTTCTATGCCCAAGTTTAATGAAAATTAGGCGAATTATGTTTTTGTGGGAGGATGTGAGTGAGTTGGTAAAACAGTCGTTCGTGTTTGTATTAATTTGAAAAGAAAAAATACATCGGTACAATTAAGCAAACAAGCATTCAAAAAGGACAGAGACACAACCAAATTGAAAAATAAAAACTATTGGTAGAAATTTTTGACATGGCGGTAGCGGTTCAGTTTTCGCCGTCGTGGTTCGGTTGGTTTAACCTGCATTGGTTTGGATCACTCTTCGTTGGTCGCTTCTATACCGATTTCAACAGTTTCGTAGTTTCAGACTACATGCAATGCGACACCCTGATATCTTGAATCACGCAGTGCGAAGGGTTATTTGCAATCAAACATGCGTTACAAGTACAAAGACTAGCCCAGATGACACGAACAAAAAGTTTTGTTTCGAATTTTAGAATAATTACCTTGTATCATAAAATTTAATGATTTTGTTACATACAAAAGTACAAAACAACATCGCTTAACAGAATCAGCAATCAGGAGCTGTGCTTCTTAAGTCTGTTTTTGTATTGCTAGCATCGCGCATTCACTGCGGAAAGTTTTCCGGTTTAAATTACAAAACGCAAAATTTTAGACACCTCAAAATTTATAAATGGATATCTTTTATCGAAAGGTACTGGGAATGTCAGGAAAGACAGTAATACAAAAAGCAGTGTTAGAAAAACTTTCTTTACAGGGTCTAACCCATAAGATATATTATTAGTTTAAGAGAATAAAAACGATATATTTGAAAATTCGCCCGAAGCCTGGATTTGACGACCATATAGATAAATTATTTTCAAAAAATAAAGAAAAATATATTCATCTTTTCAACGAACCTAATACTTTTTCAAATAATTGTGTAGGTCACACAGCATGTCCATACAAAAATCCAATGCGATTGCATAAATAGGTAATTAGTAATTAATTACGAGAATTAAGTCACCGGCACCTTAATGGTCGCGCTCGCCTTAAGTCTGCTTTGTTGGACAATTTATTCGCCCTATGGTCACGATTACATTTATATATATATATATATATATATATATATATATATATATATATATACATAATTTTGTTTACCCAACGAGAATAGAACTATTTACGATTGAAAGATATTCTCTATCAATATACTAACTGGCAGGTGTTTCTGAGTATAGACAAAATATAAAATATATACCTTTGATAGATTTGTATATTTACACTTCCGCAATCGCTTTAAAACATCACTATAAAATAATGGGTGAGAAATTCCAATATCCAATAACCATTTTAAGGAAACGTTATATCTAGAAAATATTTTTGAAAATCATAGTAAACTGTTTGCGAAGTACATGAAAAAAACAAGAAATATCTTTAAAAATATTCCGAGTATGTTGTAAATGTTTGTAAAGAATGTTAACTGAATATCCTACATGAATAAGTAAAAGTGATGCATATGTTCATTTGGTTTAGGCAAACTAGAAGTTACATTGTTACCAAGAAAATAATAACGAGAATGAATATCAGCGTTTATCTTTCTACTAACCCAAACAGTGACCTAATAAAGCGGTGACCGTATAA
>JAPFQT010000370.1:87500-156000 GCA_027627225.1 Congeria kusceri | reverse complement strand
TTCTGAGTAAGTTTTAAAAAGATTGGGGTAAAAAATATGACTCTAGGGTGTTCACAAGCTTTTTAAAGTTTCCAATATAGCCAATAAGGAAAACTGCCCATTCCCTGGCAGCGGTTTATTTTCAACGAGCTAAAACCATTCTTGAATTCAGTCGAGATATCATAAGAACAAATGTTCTGAGCAAGTTTCATGTTGACTGGGCAAAAATGTGACTTTTGGAGCGTTCTCAAGCTTTTTCCATAGCCAAATAGGAAGCCCGCTGGCGGCCATGTTTTTCAACGGAGAGGAACCATTTTTGAATTTAGCCTAGATATCATAAGAACAAATGTCTGAGCAAGTTTCATGTTCATTGGGCTAAAAATGTGACTTCTAGATGTGTTCACAAACTTTTTTTCAATTTCACCAAGTGACCTAGTTTTTGACCCCACATGACCCAGTTTGAACTCGTTCGAGATATTATTGGGACAAATGTTCTGGGCAAGTTTCATGAAGATTGGGCAATAAATGTGGCCTCTAGAGTGTTCACAAACTTTAAAGTTTTCAATAGAGCCATATAAGGAAAACTGCCCCGCCTTATGGCAGCCATGTTTTCAGCAGATTGGAACTATTTTAGAACTCAGCTGAGATATCATAAGAACAAATGCTCTGAGCAAGTTTCATGCTGATTGGGCAAAAATGTGACCTTTGAAGGGTTCACAAGCTTTTTCTTAGCCATGTAAGGAGAAAACTGCCCCGCCCCCTGGCAGCCATGTTTTTCAATGGAGCGGAACTATTTTCGAATTAGGCCTAGATATCACAAGAACAAATGTCTGAGCAACTTTCATGTGCATTGGGCTAAAAAATGTGACTTCTAGAGTGTTCACAAGCCTTTCTCTTCAAGTTTACCTATTGACCTAGTTTTGACCCAACATGACCCAATTTCGAACTGGTTCGAGATATCATAGGGACAAATGTTCTTGGCAAGTTTCAAGAAGATTGGGCAATAAATGTGGCCCTTCGAGTGTTCACAAGCTTTTTAATTTTCAATATAGCTAGCTATATTAGGAAAACTGCCCCGCCTTGTGGCAACCATGTTTTTTAAACAGAGTGGAACCATTTTCGAACTTGGCTAAGATACCATAAGAACAAATGTTCTGAGCAAGTTTTCGTGTTGGATTGGGCCAAAAATGTGACTTCTAGAGCGTTCACAAGCTTTTTCTATAGCCATATAAGGAAAACTGCTCCGCCCCCTGGTGGCCGTGTTTTTCAACAGAGCAGAACATTTTGGGAAGCGACCGTGATATCATAAGAACAAATATTCAGAGCAAGTTTCATGTTGATTGGGAAAAAAATGTGCTTTCTAGAGTGTTCACAAGCTTTTTCTTCAATTTGACTAGTGACCTAGTTTTTGAACCCACATGACCAAGTTTCGAATTTCACCGAGAAATCATAAGAACAAATGTTCTAAGCAAGGTTTCATGTTGATTGGGCAAAAAATGTGACTTCTAGAGTGTGCACAAGCTTTTTCCATAGCCATATAAGGAAACTGCTCCGCCCCCTGGCAGCCATGTTTTTCAATGGAGCGGAACAACTTCCAACTCGCCGAGATATCATAAGAACGAAGATTCTGAGCAAGTTTCGTGAGATTGGTCAAACAATGTCTTTTCTAGAGTGTTCACAAGCTTTTTCTATAGCCATATATGGAAAACTGCCCCACCCCCTGGCGGCCATGTTTTTCAAAGGACCGGAGCCATTTTCGAACTCGGCCAAGATATCATTAGAAACAAATGTTCTGAGCAAGTTTCATGCTGATTTGGCAAAAAATATTGTGTTCACAAACTTTTTCTTCAATTTGACCTAGTGACCTAGCTTTTGACCCCACATAACCCAGTCTCAACCTTGGCTAAGATATCATTGGGACAAATGTTCCGGGCAAGTTTCATGAAGATTGGCCAATAAATGTGGCTTCTAGGTAAATGTTGATGATGCACGACACATGACAAACAAAAGGCAATCACAAAAGCCCACCATGAGCACGTTGTGCTCAGGTGAGCTAAAAATATCAATAATCACATAATAACGTCAACAATGCATATTACGTAAATGATTAAATTTAATTTATATAAGATAAACATACATCATTTGTAAAGAACAGAAAATTCATAGGAAAAGAAATGTACAAACATGCATGAACATGAGAAAAGGCAATATACAATGAATATAATATATTAATATGAATCATATAGCTAATACCGGTTAATATTTTAGTCGTAAAGTTTTCACTATATTCACGATCACAATGAAAACGCGGAAATTAACGACACTAATATATAAGCAAAGGTCCATCTTTAAAGCTGTCAAATCACTGCAAAAATTCTCAGCTATTCTTAATTTTAATAGTTCAAATACAAGTATTTATACAACAATACAGTGTCATAACACAATACATAACACAATACACATTACACAATACATAACACAATACACAACATAACATAACACAGTGAAAACAATACATAAATTTGAAAAATAATACATTACACAATACATCCGTTTGAATATAAATACATAATGACATTTTAAAATAAACACATTTGTTATTATACAAATGTCTGATACATGTAAAAGTAAGCTATAGCACTTTGAACACCAGGATGTTGTTGCCATATTGTCCCACAATGATGGAGGCTGTGTGCGGTGTTGTAGCAGACTGACACTGGATCCCACTCCATCCCTGCCTGTAGCCAGAGTGGCCAGCTTCTTCCTGCCCTCCCTATCCACCTGTATGATAGTCTGGGACCCCCTCCACAGACCAACACCTGGCCTGCAGGTGTCACATGTACAGCCTGTGGGTCTCGTAGTTCAGGGTCCTGCAATGTAGAGGAGTACAGACCCATCCCTGGCCAGGGTGAGGAGCTTGTACTGGGAGTGGTTGGTGATGTATAACCGATCCCCAGTGGGGACTCACAGCACACTTCCGTACTGCAAAACAGAGTCACATCAAGATATTAAATTACTTTAAATGTTTAATAATGTTAATAACAAACTGCAGTGACATCGTATTATTAATGCGTTGTTAAACAGACAATTACGCATCTTAAAGATCTGCATAAAATCCAAATAATAATACATATTTTAGTGTGACAGGAAGGTTCTGTATCAGTTTATTGCCTAAAAGTTTGACACGTTGACTGGTGAGTTAGAATTGCATTTACCACAATTACACAGACGTAAACCATTACACGGTACAGTGAACATGTACACATGAATGTGTCAGCTGATGTAACTATATGCAGTAATAATGGATTCCTATACATGTATACATGATTACAATATATTGACATATTAGTGAAATTGACACGAGCTGACATATTTCATACATGTGAACGTACAACATTGTGACTGTAGTTACGTTTGTAACATTTTACTACAAGAAAATAATGTTTCAAAACAAATGGGATTGGAACTTTTTTATCTAGTTCTTCTTCACCGGTTATAAAAGCCAGTAACTGTTGTTAATTTTATAATTTATAAACATAAATAAGGAAATTTCTCAAATTTCAAATACACAATTTGAGGTTTATTGATTGAATATAATGTTATGAAGCAACGTTAATTATAAAAGTCATTATACATGTATAGTTATTTCCAAATCACAAAGTTTACACAATAGGTCACAAGGTGCGTCATTGAAAAGCACTCAGTGTCTATTTATAGACGTGCCATGTAGTGACAGTCAAAATACATGATTACTCATATATATAAATCAATAATATTGAAAATCATTCTTAACTGCTGTTGTAAACTTAAACTGACACACGTACATTCTACAACTATGCAGTCTTACAATTACTTTATAATACATATTTCTAATAATATCCGGATGAATCCGCCATGATTCTAACCTGTATTACCACGTGATGTACCCTCATACAGCTTGCTGACCAGTTTCCCACTCAGTGTGTACTTGTACAGTGCAGTCCAATCAGTGACATACAGCTCCCCCTGGTGGTGGGCGATACCATAACAGTAATGTTGTAACTGAAGCTTCCTGCCCTTCACCAGCTGCCCATTGTTGACAGAGATAAACTGGATCTCATGTGTGTTATCATCATTCCCAGTAACAGCAACTTCACTGTGTGTTATATGACACATGTCCCGTGGATTAGTAGACACATCACAATGAGTAAGCACCCTGTACTGCTGGTCCAGCAGCTTTAATTTCTTATTCCTGCTGTCTACAACAAGAATCTGGCCATCAGGGAGAACACATATGCCACTGATAAAGCATGGTGATGAATCACTTGGTATGCTCACATCATACTCTGACTTTCCTTTAACAGTCAATACTTGGTCTGGGTTTCCCTGCACGGTCAATGGCTGGGTACTGTGTACGATCCTCCCCAGACCTGACAGTTTGGACAAGTACTGCTCAATGTCACTGTTAGGCTGGAATGTTAGTGAACTATTAACCTGAACAGAGTTCTCCTTCAAATATGTTTCAGACTGTTGTATTTTGTCGCTACATTTCTTGCTGGCTATAAAGGAGAGTTCTTTCATGCTCATATCACTTATGTCCTGAATGGCTTCATGCAGTATTTTCAAGTCGTCACGAAGCCTACTGCAGTTGTTCACATCAGTCTTGAGAGAAGCTTGCAGACTTGTGAGTGTATTTTTCATTTCCTTCAAAGTGATTTTTTCAATATTGTCTAAAGTGTCATTTATTTTCCTGCGTGTTTCTTGTATTTTGTGTAATTGTTCATCATATGAACCCTGCAGTGACTTAATGCTGGTCTCCCAATTTGTTTGAAGCTTGTTCATTTGTTCCTGAATTGTTTGAAGCTTCACTGCAAACTGCTGCAGGTCAGTTGACTGGGTTTTGACACACTCAGATACAAGCGTCACTTTTGTGCACTGTCTGAAACAAAATATAGTATATTATATAATAAAATGCTTAAAATAATTTGGAAATTTCTTTTTAAATATTAAAAAAATACTGTTATACATGTTCAAAGTTCAAAGCTTATGAGATGGATGGTTTACATTGGCCCTTTCAAAACAATATGTGGCGTGTCATGGGAAAACCGGGCTTAATGCATGTGTGTAAAGTGTCGTCCCGGATCAGCCTAGGCTAATCAGGGATGGCACTTTCCGCCTATAGTGGATTTATATTTAGAAGAGACTTCCTTGAAATAGAAAATACCATAAAAGCTTAAAGTGCCGTCCCGGATTAGCCTGAGCGGACTGCACAGGCTAATCCGGGACGACACTTTATGCACATGCGTTAAGGCCAGTTTTCCCACAAAGTGCCTCATATATTCTTCTACTGGATATTTAAGCATACTTTGGCACATAAAATATAAAGAAGGCACACGAGTGTCTGTATTGCTCCAATTGCTTATAAAGTAAGGAGTGTCAGAAGCAAAAGGACCCTGCTGATAAGCCATATAACAAAACAAGAGCTGTAGGAGGACAGCTAGCTAGACTTTTCTTGTGCTTGTCAGAGTTACTGGCATTTTTTTCTTAAACAAGAAACATGGAAATTCCAAGAAAACCAAATTTTTCAAACAAAATGCATTAAAGACAGCACATTAATAAAATTTTTAGTAATGGTAAACTTGACCTTAACCACACCCACCCCATATGCAATCCCAAGCAAAGGTCTCGATATAAGGTATCTATGCGCTAAGTTTCATAAAAATATCTCAATGTGTTCTTAAGTTATTGAGCGGTTACCATTTTTCTATTTTTAGTACCAGTGACTTGACCCCACCCACCCCATATGCAATCCCAAGCAAAGGTCTCGATATAAGGTATCTATGCGCTAAGTTTCATAAAAATATCTCAATGTGTTCTTAAGTTATTGAGCGGTTACCATTTTTCTATTTTTAGTACCAGTGACCTTGACCCCACCCACCCCATATGCAATCCCAAGCAAGGTCTCTATATAAAGTATCTATGTATAAAGTTTCATTAAAATATCTCAATGCGTTCTCAAGTTATTGAGCGGAAACCATTTTTCTATTTTAGTAACAGTGACCTTGACCCTAAACGCAATCGCAAGTGAGGTCTCGATATAAGGTATGTTTGTATTAAGTTTCATTAAAATATCTCAGTGCGTTCTCAAGTTATTGAGCGGAAACTGTTTATTCTATTTTTAGTAACAGTGACCTTGACCTTGACCCCACCCACAACATATGTAATCCCAAGCAAGGTCTCGCTATAAGATATCTACGTTTGAAGTTTCATTACAATAGCTTAATCAGTTCTCAAGTTAGGAAGCGGAAACAAAAAATTGAGAAACTAGCTTACTGAAAAACTTTAACCTGTCCATTTCTAAGTGTAAAAGGGCCCACAATTTTCACAATTTCAAACTAGAGTTATCATAATTGCCTTATGAGTTCATTTTAATATAGGGAATAAGTGTCCTAAATTTGAATGAAATCCCTCTTGCCATTCCTGAGAAACCAGCTTACCAAAAATCTTTAACCTGTCCATATAGTTACATGTAAAATTTCTAAGTGTAAAAAGGCCCATAATTTTGACAAATTTCAAACTAGAGTTACCAAACTTGGCCTATAGGTTCATTTTAATGTGGGGAATAAATGTTATAAGTTTTAATGAAATCCCTCAAGCCATTCCTGAGAAACCAGCTTACCAAAAATCTTTAACCTGTCCATATAGTTACATGTAAAATTTCTAAGTGTAAAAAGGCCCATAAGTTTGACAAATTTCAAACTAGAGTTACCAAACTTGGCCTATAGGTTCATTTTAATGTGGGGAATAAATGTTATAAGTTTGAATGAAATCCCTCAAGCCATTCCTGAGAAACCAGCTTACCAAAAAACTTTAACCAAGCTTGGATGCCGACGCCGGGGCGAGTAGAATAGCTTGCCTTTTCTTCGAAAAGTCGAGCTAAAAAGGCCCCAAATCTCTGGCGGCCATGTTTTTGAACCAAATCAAAATAATTTGTTTTGGTAGAGAACTACGTGAGGAACATTTCTGTGAAATTCCTTCAAAATCCAACCAGTGGTTTCTAACATAAAGATCTTCAAAATTTTAAATATAATTCTATTAGGAAAATTGGCCAGCCCATTGGCGGCCATTTGTTTAAGGACCTAAACCATTTGAGCGACTTTGGTAGAAAACCACCCAAGGAACATTTCTGTCAAAGAAGTTCGAAATCCAACAAGATTTTCAAATTTTTCAATAAAAACATACAAGGTAAAAATGCCCTGCCTCCATAGTTTTTACAACAGACCTTAACAATTTGAGGAACTTTTGTAGATAACCTCCCAAGGAACAGTAAAATTATTTCTAAATCCAACCAATAGTTTAAGACAAAGATTTTCAAAGTTTTCAATACAGCCATTTAAGAAAAAAATGGCCCGCCCCTGGCGGCCATGTTGTTTTTCAAATGAGCATCAACATTTGAGCAATTTTGGTAGAGGACCACCCAAGGAACTTTGTTCTAAATTATTTGAAAATTCGCCAAGAGGTTGAGGATGAGATGTCATTTAAATATGTTTCTATTTGAAGCTCTGGTGGCCATTTTTTGCAGCGGACTGGAAAGATTGGAGTGACTTTGATAGAGGACAATCCAAGAAACATCTGTGTGAAGTTTCAGCAACTGTTTTCGGAGGAGATGTTGTTTAAAGGAAAAATCTATGGACGCACACACACACACGATGAAAGAACCACCATGGCATAAGCTCGTTGGCCTTCGGCCAGTTTAGCTTAAAATGAATATGCCAGCATTTGAATAAAGGCTACCTTGTTTGCAAAATAGTTTCACACTCAACCCTTGATGTGTATCTGATATCAAGATGAGTGGTATTGAAGTCAATCTCAAACTGTACTAACCTTGATATGTATTGATTTTATAAAATGTTAACATTCAGGTAGTCAGTTTACCTGTTAAACATTGGTATCCAGGTAAAAACTGGAAGTTTAAAACTGCACCATTTCTGATATATATAAATATATGGGGTTCTCAAGCCAATAGTTACATGTATGTTCTTGTCCTCAACTTAATTCTTGTTTATATTAATAAACAGACTAAATCAGGTTAGTCTAAAAAGTAAATTGTCTAATAATAAGGATTATTGTTATCTTAACAATCATTTTAACAAAAATGTCTTAAGATACCTGTGATTAAGTAGAATACAATTTGAGCAGCACAGCTGTCCATGGTCTTCACAGAAAATTTCCAATTTTTTATCTTTGTGAACTTCGCATGTCAACAGAAAATCCTCCACCTTCTTTGAAACAGGCCATTTGTTCATATCTCGCCTTCCATAAGGGGAATGCTTTTTATACAACTGACCATGATGATGAATACATTTTCCACAGTAAAACTCTGAACATGTTTTACAGTAAAATTCTGCGAGTACTTCAATAGACTGCTCTTCGCAGGTAGAACAACAAAAATCTTTAAATTCATCTGACCCTTTAGCAACAGTAGACATAGAAAATGTCGCCATTTTGCTTATTGACTTTCAGCAAACAAAACTTGACAACTTAAATTAAATTGAAATATTAATGTCACAGTGTCTCTGTTTAAATAAATAAATATTCCAGAAAGCACACATTAAATGTAGTGGCAATTATAGTCAAGCAATAAAAACTTCCAACTGAACAGAAACCAAGATAACCTTCAAATGACGCTCAGTGGTCTGATACATGTACCAGTAAACAGTGTAACTATGTAAACTGTCACGTGAGTATTAGGTCACGTGATTATTGGATTAATTTAAATATTGCACTGCGACAAAGGTTTTGTAGCTGAATATCAGGTTACATTGAACAAGTTTTTATCACACAGACCAAATGCAGTTGGTTTAAACGTGTACTGATCAATGTCTATAGTGTTTATTATTTAAGAGATTTACCACACTGACTATTTTATCACAGTTGTCATTTTCTTTTGCCGAAATAGCAAACTGATTTGATCTTTTTCTCTTTAGTCATTTTTAAAACAATTTCCCTGCTTAATTCTTGTAATATGATGCCATCTCCAATAATTAAAACCAAAGGGAGACAACTCCTGTCCTAAAACACTTTAATTGTCTGACCCACATTAAGGACACACTGTCAGTATCAAATGTGGGTTCCAACTGATTATGTGAAGACTCACAATCAAACTTCAAATACAAAGTGAGGCAGCAACTGCTTTAAAAATATTTGTTTATATTTACCTTTTTACATAGTTTTTCTGTAAAGATCAACTTTATTGGAAATAATCTGAACATATATGCCCATTTTTTTTTCAAGTTTTTCAACTTCCTTATAGCGTTTCAGAGAACAAGTTTAAAGCAAAATGTTCACAATAAATGACAATTCTAACATGTAACATGCAGAATTTTTCTATAGACAAAGAAAAAAATTCACCGTTGTTAAACTACCAATAAACAACCCAAAATTAGTTTAGAAACTGTAAAATATAGATTGCATTGTAACTGCAAAAACAATTGTGCTAGGTCATGTTACAATTGAATTTTTTTTTGCATTATCGTTGTTAATCGGCTAATAAACACTAACAGCCTTGTGGTTTAATTCATACGCATCAGAACACAAAATCGCTGTTTATTAGCCGATAAACAACTCTAAATGCAAAATCATTTCTTAATTAACGACAGACGCCGGAGGATGACTGACCACAATATCTCTCAGTTCGAGATCAGGTGAGCTAAAAATCTGTTGGGTGCAACCACACTACATTTAGGCTGCGTGTCACTGCTTTAGCAACTGTTGTTGTTTATCTCCATGTCATCTTACCTTGACAAGACCTCAGGTTGCAATCCTCAACTTGATAACTATCGCAACCATGGTCACTTCTGTCGGTACAGGTCCTGTGTCTGGCTCAAGTTCCATTCCAGCTGTTTATTCCCTGGCTGACCAATCTATTTCTGTACATCACTGCCAGGCCCATCTGTTCCTGTATGTGTGTAAATACAACTAAATAATATTGGCACTCATGTGGATGTTGTGTTAATAATTATAAGTGAAGACCTAATCAAGCTTTATATTAACAAGAGTTATCAGCCTTTATCACTACAAAAAAAGAGGCATATTTATCCTAAAATGCTGGTCACAGATATCGAGGTTGTGCGTGAAACTATGGTATCTGATATACACATTTTAAGCAGATACAATAGTTTCACGCTCAACCCTCGATATAAGTCTTGGTCAGTGACCTTATATAATGACCTTGAAGACATGTGTGATGTTTAGTTGCGTATCTGTAGCAGATATAGAGATAATCCTACTAAATTGTAGGTCAGAGCTATGGGCCTTGTTCAGTGACCTTATACAATGACCCTGAAGACATGTGTAAAGCTTCAATTGAATATCTGTAGTAGTTGTAGAGATATAGAGTTGTTGCACGCCAACTTTAACCTGAATTCATAAGTACAAAAAGGGGCATATTTCTGCTAAATTACTGGTCAGAGTTATGGGCCTTGGTCCGTGACCTTACATAATGACCCCAAAGACATATGAAGTCTCAATGGTGTAGTGGATATGGTGTCCGCCTTGCGACCGGAGGTCCCGGGATCGATCCCCACTCAGGGAGCTTTCTCAAGATCTTTCCAAAGACACCAAGTACTGGTTCTGCCCAGGAAACCCACTCAAGAATGTCTTTATAAGCCAAGGCTTTCGATGCAATCAAGCTAAAATAAATAGGTTTAAACTAAACTAAAGACATGTGTGAAGTTTCAATTGAATATCTGTAGTAGTTATAGAGATATGGAGTTGTTGCCACGCAAACTTCAACCTGAATATTTAAGTACAAAAAGGGACATAATTCTGCTAAATTGCAGGTCAGACTTATGGGCCTTGGTCAGTGACTTTACGCAATGACCTCAAAGACATGTGTGAAGTTTCTTTTGAATATCTGAAGTAGTTACAGAGATATGTACTTCTTACACGCAATCCTTAACCTGATTTTTCTCTCGCACGCAAACCTTAACCTGACTTTTCTAAGTCATATCCGTAGTAGTTACAGTTACAGAAGCCTTAACCAGAGCATTATAGCGATGCGGACAAACAGGTGAGTCGTGTAGCTCGAAGTATTTGGTGAATAGTTGAGCTTAAAATGCAAGTACTCAACAGGTCACCTGTACTTGTAAAGCAACAGAAGGGTGATTTTGGCAGGTAGATAATCAAACATTATCAAATATGTCGGCATAGGTTTTTAAACAGAGATAAATACTGTTTGCATAAACATTTATGGCACTACTTCAAAAGGTTGCTATTGCACACATATTTATTACCCATAATAGTCTACATTTGATGTTACTCTGTATGTTTGTCAAGACAATATAGAGTTCATATGCTGACAGTAAATGCAGTTAAACATTGAGTTCTATAACACTAAACTAAGTTACCAGGCCTGTTAAACAGTCGGCCTGTTACTGGGAAGATCGTGTCCACAGCCTCTTCCTGGGTCTCCACAGCCTGGCAATGACATACTGGAAGATATGGTGAACATATAAATCAATGAGTTCATACAAACATAAAATTTTTATAAACAATATTTTACTAATTATGCTATAGTGGTGAATTTTTTTTTGGCAGCATGGTTTTGCTTCAATGTATGTTTTTTTTTCTTTTGAAACACCACATGTATATTGACATATATGTTAACGTGAATTCTGAATACAATTAGAATTTTGTTATTTTATGTCTACTACTAATGTTCCTGCGCCTGCAAATGTGTCATCGATGACCAGTGTTTATATTATTAAATTAGTTTTGTCAATTGGGTTTTGTCAATTGTTTGAAGAAATAAGGCCATCACATTTAGCAATGTTTCTTTATTAATTATTCACAATTCTAACATGATACCCACTATTTTTCCTGTAGACACAGAACAAAATAATAGTGGTTTAACTTCCCAATAAACAACGCCAAAAGAAGTTCCGATTCTGAGCGGAGAATAGTAAAATAGTTCTCATTACAATTGCAAAAATATGTGTCAAATCATGTTAATATCAAATCAAATCAAAATAATTTGTGCATTTTCGTTGTTTATTGACCAATAAACAACTCTTTGTTGTTCCAATTTTTGGCTATTAAACAACTCGGGATAACGACCTCATGGTTTAATTGGAGATGGGCTCTGCTTTGTTAGGGTCTACAAAGTTCACAGATTGGAGCAATGTCTGGAATATATCTGTTCTCTGCTTTGTCTGTATGCATACAAATCATTTCGCAAAAGGAGAATTGTCCTTTCATACTGTACTTTCTGCTCATGTATTCTCTTTTTCTGTGAAGTAAGTTGAGTTTTCACAAAATAGTTTTAGTCCTGACAAAAAATCAACAAAGGGTAGTATTCAAAATTGTTGTGCAATTATGAGTTATGGTTCTTGTAAGCTTTACTTACACCTGCTATCGTAAATCATTCTGTGCAGAATAAACAAAATTCCTTTTATCATTTTTGAATTATGCTTTGCACACTCATAAATAAAAGGAAAGTAATTAAATAACCTTACAAGTCTGGTTCTTGCATGCAACACACCATCTGGTGATGGTGATCATTTCTGTCAATATAACTGAAAATCCCAGCATGCATTACAATATGATGCTCTAAACAATTATTTGACCTTTGGACTTAAATATTGACCTTGAAGTTTCAGCTACAGACCTGGTTCTTAAACGCCACCTGCCGTTTAATAATGATTATCACTTCTGCCAAGTAATTTGAAAATTCTTCCATGCTGGGCAAAATTATACTTTTGTCAAAGTCAATTGCTTAAACTCTTATATTTGACCTTTAAGTGTGACCATGACTTTGGACCTAAGGACCTAGTTGTTGCACGCCATATGCTGTCTCATTATGCTTATCAGTTCTGTCAAGTAATTAAAAAAGTTCTTGAATGCTGAACAAACTAATGCTCCGACAGAGTCCATGGTATTAATTCTTATATTTGACCTTTGACCTTTACATGTAACCATGACCTCGGGCCTAGTTGTTGCACGTGACACACCGTCTTATAATGGTCATCAAAGTTATTTGACAATTTTTCAATGCTGGACAAAGTTATAGCCTGGACAAGAATCTTAACATATATACATTCACTTGATCTTTGAATTTTGAATTTTAAGTGTGACCTTGTCCTTGGACCAAGGCATCCGATTCTTACACGCCACACACCGGTGCACAATACTTATCACTTATGCCAAGTTATTTGAAAATCCTTCCCTGCTGGACAACATTATGCTCCGGACAGGGTATATGGCTTAAGTTCTTGTATTTGATACTTGACCTTTAAGAGTGATCTTGACTTTGGACCAAGGGACCTGGTTTTTGCATGCGACAAACCATCTCTAGGCTTAGCACTTCAGCCAAGTTATTTCAAAACCCTTCTCTGCTGGACAAAATTATGCTCCGGACAGTATCTATGGCTTAGATTCTTATATTTGACCTTTAAGTGAGACTTGACCTTGGTCCTAGGGAACTGGTTCTTGTGCACGACACACCGTCGCACCATGCTTAACACTTGGCCTAACTTATTTGAAATTCCTTCCATGCTGGGCAAAATTATGTTTCGGACAGGGTCTGTGGGTTATAATTCTCATATTTGACCTTTGACCTTTAAGTGTGACCTTGAACTTGGACATAGGGACCTGGTTTTTGTGAGTGACACACCGTCTAATTATGCTTAACATTGATAATTATGTTACATAAATATTCATTTAACCATCTAAAAGGCACTATACATTATACCGTTACAATGTATGGTGGTACTATAAGAGTCTGTATTATCAGACTAGATCAAAGCTTCCATCCAAGCAAGGCAATTGAATTTAATTGATTTGTAATCCTTTGTACACCATCACAGTGTAAGGGTCTGCCTAAATCATATTTATGACAGAAGTTCTTCTATGCAATAAAGGAGGACCAGTACTCTCCATAAATTACTGAATTTGTCCACAAACAAGAGCTGTCAGAGGACAGCGCACTCGGCTATTTGAAGTGTTTCAGTTGGTACATATTACATTTTTCCACAACATAGTATGTAAAACATATTTTTGTAAACTAACAAAATATGAAGAATTTTATAGCCAAATTGAAGAAACTTAGACTAAATTATATTCAATTTGCTACAAGTGAAGGACAATTCTGCAACATGACATGAAAATAATGAAATTTCCAATGCTCACACAATAAATCTTGGTTTGCCACTTAGTTTCCAATGATTATTATTTCAAAGCAAATACCTAACAAATATGCAACCACTTATTATTATCTGCTTTTGTTATGAATTGTTCATTAGTAAAGCTAGTGGCCATCGTAAGAATCGACCTAATAGCACCGACATGAAAGCACAATGGTATCATTCAAGGTGTTGTCGATTTTGTATGTAATTATGATAACACTTAGATAAAACTCCCCCTCAGTAATAAGAATAATTGGACCATAAATCATTCATCATCTGTTCAGACTTTCAAAGGTATCTGAATACACACAAAATATATGTATAACAGCATGTCATTATATATGCACTAAAAGCACTCAAGTGCCAACTAGGATTACAAAATAACCCAACTATTTTGACTACACTGAAAGGCTCTTATTTCCAAACAATATGTTGCTACTGATTTGTTTTAAGTAGGCTTTTGACAGGTTTTGTTAAATTCTTTGCATGACAGAAATCAGCAACACGATACCATGCTGCAGTGACAAATGGCACATCATTACACTATGATTACACTTTCCAGTTCTTATTCAAACAAGTGATGTTTGTAAAACATGTATGCCCCCCAACTTGCAGCCAAGTTGTGAATATGTGCGATTGTTAAGAATTTTTTTAATATGCAATCCCAAGCGAGGTCTCGATATACAGTATCTATGTATGGAGTTTCATTAAAATATCTGGATGCGTTCTCAAGTTATTGAGCGGAAACCGTTTTTATATTTTTAGTAATGGTGACCTTGACCCCACCCACCCCATATGCAATCTCATGCAAGGCTTCGATATAAGGTATATATATATATATATATATGAAGTTTCATTACAATATCTCGATGCATTCTCAAGTTATGGAGCAGAAACCTTTTTTTCATTTTTAGTTATAGTGACCTTGACCCAACCCACCCCATATGCAATCCCAAGCGAGGTCTCAATATAAGGTATCTTAGTATGAAGTTTCATTAAAATATCTCTATGCGTTCTCAAGTTATTAAGCGGAAACCGTTTTTTTCAATTTTTAGTAATGGCGATCATGACCCCACTCAACCCCTTATGCTATTCCAAGCGAGGACTCGATATAAGGTATCTATGTATAAAGTTTCATTAAAATATCTAGATGATCACAAGTTATTGCGCGAAAACCGTTTTTCTATTTTTACCAACAGTGACCTTGACCTTTGTCCTGTTGACCTAAAAATGTATAGGCGTCTTCCTTTCCTCCCAAGTAACCAGCATATAACTTTCACGATTGTAGGTCAAAGAGTTCTCTAGATATTGTGCGGAAACAAAATGGTCTACGGACCGACCGACCATCCGAGCGACCGACCAACCGACCGACGGACAGGTGCAAAGCAAGATACCCCCACTTCTTTGAAGAGCGGGATAATAATTAACCCCAGTCCTCTCCCAATGAGAGAATTGTATTGAGTACTGCTTTTACTCAACAACTGAGACAACTAGAATTGTGAAATGAGTGATGCATATACCCCCACAATATGGCTTTGTCACAAAACTTTGGCATTCATTCGAAAGAAATGGACAGAGAGAGAATGCTTATATTTGTGAATGGTCAACAGTGTATTTGCAAAAATGTAATTTCGATACATTTGCAAAAATTTAATTTCGATACATGCCATAAATTTGTCAACATTTAGTGGTTTGTAACCAAAGTTGAACTTTACCTGTATTTTATGATAATACACCTATGTACCAAAAATAATTTAAACATGTGAAGCCTTTCATGAGCTATTGTCCATGTTTTGGGGGAATTTAAGTCCAAAAGAGGCCATAACTGTGTCAAAATTTAGTGGTTGTAACCAAAGTCGAACTTGACCTGTATTTTATGATGCTACACATGTGTACCAATAATTATTTAAATATGTCAAGCCATTGTTGAGTTATAGTCAGGAAAGTATGTTTTTAGGGAATTTAAGTCAAATAAAGGGCCATAACTCTGTCAAAATTTAGTGATTTGTAAGCAACATCGAACTTGACCCGTATTCTATGATGTTACACGTGTACCAAAAATTATTTGAATACGTCAAGCCTTTCTTGAGTTATCATCCGGAAACGAAAAACCAACAGACCGATGGACAAGCTCACTCCTATATACCCCCCCCCTAAACTTCGTTTGTGGGGTATAATAATGGTTTTAACCAAAATATCTGCATACTCAATAGACAGTATGGCTGAAATGCTTTAAATGCAGTATGATATTTTTTCCATCTCAATACCCCTCAAGGACTACCAAATTATGGATAAATATAAATAGCACATATATTTTTCAGGTCACGCCATGGTACCATGATTCAGTCATGTACAGTTCATAGTTTCCAAAGATTCTTACATACTATAAACTAGACATGTGTCCGTAGAACACGGATGCCCCACAGATTCCGCTGGTTGTCACAAAACTCCACTGATGTCGAAAAAAATGCACCAAAATACCCAGGTGCACAAGTTTACATGCTGATGAACATGTTTATTAAGTTTCATCACTAGCAGTTATACTTTTCAAGTAACATGCGACACAAGTCCAAAAATGTATTTTTTTTGCTATAAAAGGGCCATAACTCCACTGACGTCAGAAAAAATTCACCAAAATACTCAGGTGCACAAGTTCATATGCTGATCAATAAGTATATAAAGTTCATTGCTCTAGCAGTAACACTTTTTGAGTTGCGCATGACACAAAAATCTATACACCACCACTCTGAAAATTGGGGCATAAAAATAAAATGCCACCTTATTGGTTTTACAAGTTATTATTATTGTTTATCTTTAGTGGATCTTATAATTAAAGATACTGCACTCCAGATAGGCATAAAAATGTGCTGTTTTTGTAGTTATGTCTAAACAGTAAAAACATTTGTAAAACCATCATTTTTTGTATAGAACACGATCAAATACTGTCATAAACTGTATAATTTATTGAAAAAATTTCCTTGAACCCGGAATTCCCGATTTATAAATACTGCTGCTTTCCCCAATACAAGCACCTGATAAAAATATGCGTATGCGCGACTTGACAACATTTAACTGTCATGTAATAACCTAAATATAAACAGCACTATTTTAAAATCACTCAGTGAGAACGATAAAGACAAAACTATATAAAACCATTGTGTTTCAGGTAAATTAAAACATATGTGCCTAATTTTTTTAATGTATTCTATATAATTAAGAAAAATTGTATATTTAGTTTTTACGATTAGACCATCTGTAGTGCAGTCCCTTTAAAAATTTGTCATAAAATCTTGTAATTGCGAGACATTTTGGAATTGCCTAAAAAGTTAGATTATTAATATGCTTTAAACCCAGCACCCTTGATCAATATGTCCAATACAGATTTTGATGTCATACCTGCATTGAATTTAATTAGTTCTAGTATTACACCCATTACAACAATTTCAATAAAGGCTTTCATTGATTTCAACATGAATGGTTTAGGTCTTGAGTGTCTCGTGAAGAACAATGCATATAAAGGCATTTCAATAGGTTGTATTTACGAAAGAACAGAATGATAAGAATGGTACATTATATTGATCAGTAGTGCAAATTGCCATTTTGAGTGGGTTTAACTGCTGGGGTATCTTCTTAAATACCCTATTAAAACTATTTTAACTTCAGGTGTACATAAAAAAAAAAGAAAAACGAAGCTTTTGGTTATTTGATCAGGACTATTTTATGCAAAGGAATTCATTGAGGAGGGCAATCTCATTTTTGTTAACTATTCAAAATTTGTAGTGTCTATTGATCAGTTTTCAAACATCATAATTTAATTTGGCCACAGAACGTTATAAGGCATATTATTTCCACTAAACTTTTTCGCATTTTCTATCAACTGAGCGGATCTAAGTAGCACTGATGATATGCTAAAGAGAAATATGTTAATAGATGTGTGATTGTGCTTTTGTACATTTACAATTGCTTGCACATTACAATATAAATGATATGATATGCTTTGCAACTAAATATCTTCTTTTGCACTTATACTTAGAAAAGTGTTTTATTTTATTTTACCTTCTGCAGGTTTCGATATCTATAACTGAACCACCAAGTATAATCATTTTCAACAAATAATGCACATTCAATGCAATAGAAGAGTAAAATACATGAATGGCCAACACAATTTAGACTGATGGAGGTAATCACAATCCAGTACAATACACTTGACTCTCATATTAATTATGAACTTTACTTTCACATTTAATACCTATAAATACAAAAAAATTAAGCCTTTATGTTTTCTTTAGATCCAGAAAAAGATGCATATACTGCAAACATGTTTGCAGTAGATGCAACAAACATGGAGGGAGTTTCTATTTTAAAGCATGCGGAACACGAAGAACAATTATAGATGGACATGGAAGAAGTCTCAAATATACAAAAATGCATATGAGAGAGTGAATTCCTGCTTATGCTTTATATTTTTACCGAATTAAAACTTTGACAGACTGTGTAGGACCACAATTATTTCACAGATGCTCACTCATGGATCAAGTCAGAGCATTATGAGAATTATAGTAGAATCGTGATTATACTAAAAGTCACCGGACCGCTGTGATGACTCGTATAATCACATTTTTCCATATAATCGTATCTTTCTTAAAAAAATTTGGAACATCGTTCTATAATTTCAGTATTGCTGCATAATTGGACTCATAATCATAATAAAGGATTACTGTGTATTAAAACATAATAACTATAATATCACGTTGAATTTAAATATTTCTTCAATTTTTTTTATTTTATAAACAATATACACATTATAATCTTGCTTGTGTGAGATTTTGCCTAAATTACGCAATGCCCTATCAGATAAATTTGTAGCACAGTGTTCTCAACTTCCATGCTGTATTATGCGAAACACAGGATGGTGGCTGTCACTCGAAGAGGTGTCAAAACATCCCCTTGTCAGTGATTCGTATAATCGCATCTTTGTCACACATATTTAATTGTCATCTGACCCTGATAATTGCTTGTATAATTGCATTTCGGGTATAAACGTGATTAAAAGATCTTTTTTCACATTGAATAAAGATGGCAAAACGACAGGACTGCAGCTGTTGTTCGTAGTACGTCATCATATCATATAATCCCAATTTGCATACTCGTGATTTCACTGTACATGTATACACAAATAACTATCGATTGTAACCACAATAAATTGTTGATATTTTAAAAACTGTAAACAAAAACAAGATCCTGTGTTTGATAAAACCACATGCCTCCGTTTGGTGCTGGATAGCCCATTTCTTAGACCAATTTAGGTCAAGGTCAAATAAAGGTTGGGTGATATGGGTGGATTTGGAACGGTCATAAGTAACAACTGTGTAAATATCCAAGTGTTATAGTAAGCGGTGTTGGTGCTAGACGAAACGGTTTAATCTAGTTAACCAAGAAATGGTACTTTTGAATTATTATAAGTCCAAATTAGGTCAAGGTCAAAGTGAGGTTGGATGATATGGATGGATAGGGAATGGTCATAAGCAGCAACTATGTAAGTATCAAAATGTTGTAGTAAGCAGTGTTGGTGCTAGATGAAACGGTAAAATCTACTTAACCTTGTCACAGACGGTTAGGACGGAAAGATGATAGGACGGACTGATCACTATATTATGCCTTCTGCATCAAGATGCTGGGGGAATAAAAACTTATTATATACTGTATTAAATACCCTCCCACCCCATATGCAATCCCATGCAAGGTGTCAATATAAGGTAACTATGTATTAATTTTCTTTAAAATATCTCAATGCATTCTGAAGTTAATGAGCGGAAACAGTTTTTCTATTTTAAGTAACAGTGACCTTGACGCCACCTATCCCAGATGCAATCCCAATCCAGGTCTCAATATAATGTTTTAACCAAATACGAAACCTCTGGTGTGGTTTCAGAGAAGAATTTTTAAATCATTTTGCCATTTACGTCCATGTTAACCATATGAGCCCCTGGGTGTGCCCAGCTTTGACCCCAGGGGCATCATTTGAACTATCTTTATAGAGGACCACTACACGATGTTACATACCAAATATAAAACCTCTAGGCCTTGAAGGTTCAGAGGAGAACATTTTTAAAGTCATTTTGCTATTTAAGTCTATATAAACCATGTGATCCCCGGGGTGTGGCCAGTTTTGACCCGAGGGGCATCACTTGAACAATCTACGTAGAGGACCACTATACAAAGTTACATACCAAATATGAAGCCTTGCAATTTCAGAGAAGAAGATTTAAAAATCATTTTGCTATTTAAGTCTATATAAACCACGTGAGCCACGGGGTGTGGCCAGTTTTTGCCCCAGGGGCATCATTTGCACAATCTTTGTAGAGGACTACTATACAATGTTACATGCCAAATAGGGAAACCTCTGGGCCTTGCGGTTTCAGAGGAGAAGATTTTAAAAGTCATTTTGCTATTTAAGTCTATATAAACCATGCGACCCCCGGGGTGAGGCCAGTTTTCATTCCAGGGGCACCATTTGAACAATCGTTGTAGAGGACCACTATACAATGTTACATACCAAATATGAAACCTCTGGGCTTTGAGGTTTCAGAGGAAAAGATTTTTAAAGTCATTTTGATATTCAAGTCTATTTAAACCATGTTAACTCGGGATGTGGCCAGTTCTGACCCCAGGGGCATCATTTGAACAATCTTTGTAGAGGACCCCTATACAATGTTAAATACCAAATATGAAACCTCTAGGCCTTGCGGTTTCAGGGAAGATTTTTAAAGTCATTTTGCTATTTAAGTCTATATAAACCATGTGACCCCCGGGGTGTGGCCAGTTTTCATTCCAGGGGCACCATTTGAACAATCTTTGTAGAGGACCACTATACAATGTTACATACCAAATATGAAACCTCTGGGCTTTGAGGTTTCAGAGGAAAAGATTTTTAAAGTCATTTTGATATTCAAGTGTATTTAAACCATGTTAACTCGGGATGTGGCCAGTTTTGACCCCAGGGGCATCATTTGAACAATCTTTGTAGAGGACCCCTATACAATGTAAAATACCAAATATGAAACCTCTAGGCCTTGCGGTTTCAGAGAAGATTTTTAAAGTCATTTTGCTATTTAAGTCTATATGAACCATGTGACCCCCAGGGTGTGGCCAGTTTTCACCCCAGGGGCATCATTTGAACAATCTTTGTAGAGGACCACTATACAATGTTAAATACCAAATATGAAACCTCTAGGCCTTGCGGTTTCAGAGAAGATGTTTAAAGTCATTTTGCTATTTAAGTCTATATGAACCATGTGACCCCCAGGGTGTGGCCAGTTTTCACCCCAGGGGCATCATTTGAACAATCTTTGTAGAGGACCACGATACAATGTACCATTCCAATATGAAACCTCTAGGCCTTGCAGTTTCACAGAAAAAGATTTTTAAAGTCATTTGCTATTCAAGTCCATATAAACCATGTGACCCCCGGGGTGAGGCCAGTTTTCATCCCAGGGGCATCATTTGTAGAGGACCACTATACAATGTTACATACCAAATATGAAACCTCTGGGAACTGCGCTTTCAGAGGAAAAGATTTTTAAAGTCACTTTGCTATTCAAGTCTATGTAAACAATGTGACCCCTGGGGTGTGGCCAGTTTTGACCCCAGGGGCATCATTTAAACAATCTTTGTAGAAGACCACTATACAATGTTACATACCAAATATGAAACTCTAGGCCTTGCGGTTTCAGAGAAGAAGATAATAAAAGTCATTTCGCTATACAAGTTAATATAAACCATGAGATCCCCGGGGCGGGGCGAGTTATGGCACCAGGGGCATAGTTTTAACAATCTTTGTAGAGGACCACTACAGCACGTCACATATCAAATATGAAAGCTCCAAGCCTTGTGGTTTCAGAGATTTTTAAAGTTTTCAGTTTTTAAATCTATATTTAGCTCTTGTGACCTACATATGCAGCGGACCGGAACAATTTGAAAGAGGGTCACCCAAGGATCATTCCTGTGAAGTTTGGTGAAAATCTGTCCAGCAGTTTAGATGTTCTTTGAATGAATATGTTGACACACAACGCACGACGGACGATGCACGATGGACAAAAGGCGATCCTAAAAGCTCACCATGAGCACGTTATGCTCAGGTGAGCTAAAAAGATATTTGGCATATGTTGTAAATGTTTGTAAATAATGTAAATCCAACATGAATATTTAAAACTGATGCATTACGTTGATTTGGTTTATAAACGAACAGGCTCATTTCTTCATAGATCCTTATTCTATATGCATTTAACATTATTTTTCGATATTATTTAAAATAAAATAAAATTATTTTTCAATATTATTTAAAATAAAATAAGTCATTTTTCATCATCAAATAGCAAACTCATTTTTTCATGTGGCTAGCTCCTAAAACAGTAGTAGGAAATGTTTCTATATTTAGAATAAATAAAAAGAATATAATTATTTCATGTCAAAGCAATGAACTGATGAACTATGCCATGTTTTAAATCCGTTCCCAGCCCGTGTGAACTGTACAGTCCGCACAGCCTGATCTGGGACACCACTTTCCGCTTTTATGGTATTTTCTGTTTCTATGAAGTCTCTTCTAAACATAAATCCACTGTAGGCGGAAAGTGCCTTTCTGTACTAGCCTGTGCGGACTGCACAGTCTGATCCGGGACGACACTTTAGGCACTTGCACTAAGCCTGGTTTTCCCATGACACCCCTTATATATATTTGAAGAGTTTGTATGATTCAATTATTTTAGTATACAATGCATTTATTCATAGTCTTATAAAAACGATGTCTATTTGTAGATTGTATTGCCTCTACACAAGAATTTGGTAGAAACATCAGTATTTCACAAGAAAAACAATGATGCAGAGCATCATAAGGTGCCGGGAAACTATGAAAAGTCCATATGTTAAAGATACATTTAATTATGTAATGTCCGTACAATTGACTGATCTTACCGCTTCATATTTTCCATCTGCGATTTTTTTATTCTAAATAATTTATACAGTAGTTGTCAGTCAAATCAAAATTTACTAGAAGTTACCTCGTTTCAAAGAAAATAAGGAAGAGAAGGAATATATCAGCATCAAAAATATTTGTTATGGATTAAGCATTTATACTATGTGTTCCAAATAAAAACACATGTCAGGGAACATTCATCACAATTAAATAAAATGATTTTACTTCATTTGTGATCACAAAAGCGTTAAGTTAGATTTAATAGTTGCGAATAAGATTTATATTCCTTTGTGAAAACACATCTCGAGCGTTTTTGTGTATAACTATTATAGCTTTAATGCATTCATTAAACGCACAGAAAGTAAAAATACCAAATTTAAATCAAACTGATTTACATATGTCCAAAGCCTCCGCCAGTGTCTATTTATAGAAAGATGCAAAATCTATTTGTACATTGAATAGCCTCTACAGGAGAAGAAAAGATAAAATGCAATTCTAAATAATTCTTAATAAATAGATTTACCAACAGTTATTCAAATAAACATACATGGTAAGTTTATAAATATAAGTAATTCTCCATTCATTATTAATCTTATTGCCCATGGTTCGCTGGATGCTTGTTAGACGATTCAGTGCTGTTTACGTGTATACAATGAATAGGCGCAGGTCAGTCAGCGAGTGTATTCTATGGAATGTTGCCTATCGAATATACGATATTAACGGCTGATTTGCCCAAGGTTATGGTTACACAGCCTATAAACACTGGCATGTAAATTGAAAATGAAACTTGAGCCCATGCAACTTTCGAGTAGGGAGCTCATAACTGGAAACTACAGGCTGTCAACTCGCCCTCAGTGAAAAAGTAGGAAAAATATAGGAAGTTTCTTTAAAGAAAAGTAGGAAAAAAGTAGGAAAAAGTATATATTTCTCGTCAAAAAGTAGGAATTTTAAAATTTTAAAACACATTTACCATAGCAAAGTTACGTTTAAATTGACTGAACTTTGTAAATTACCCTTCAATGTTAACAATAGGCAACTGTTCAGCTTGAGGAGTGTAATCATGGGACATCTGCCAGAAATCCTGAATTGGTTTTTTTTAATTGTTTAACTAATAATACAAACGTACCAATAACTAGCTCAATATAAACATAAGGTTATGATTACAATAAACATGTACACTGCAGAATATGTTACATCAATACCAAAGGTTTCACCGAGTTACTACTACCAATAGTATCAAGCACTTTGAAATCAATCGTCTTTTTTAAGAAGTTGTACTCCCAGTTGTATTGGACCATCTTTGCCTGCTGTTTATTGGATTTAATGTCACACTCATCAGCCAGTTATAATATGGTGATTTCCAGCTTTTCATGGTGGAGAAAGACAACAAACATGCAAGCACACTGGGTAGAACTACTGATCTTTCATAAGATAGATGGGTAGCTTTCTCACTTCAAAGACTATGATTAAGGCTCGAGCCTACTGTGGTTTGGGCCTACAGTGGTAAGGGGCAAGTGATCAACATTCAGAGACTTTAACCCACAGTAAGATGTCTGTGTCTGTGAATTCATACCTCCCTTGCATTTGTTGTACACCAATGGGTAGGAAGGACATCAGAATAATGAATAGGTGAATTCAGCACGACTTATCACAAATTACAAACACACAGGATTTCTAACATATTGGTTAGAGCATTTACAGAGTCAAGGATGGGATTATATTCCATCTTTGTGATAATCTTTCATAATATAAACGGAAAAGCAATCGGTACATATTCAGAAAAATCTCGATAAATAGCATTATTTTCCAAAATCGTTAAACATTTTCTTTAACAATAAGAAGACAATTGGGTAATGCATTTTGTCAGGTTGTATGTCAATACAACTTTATTAAAACTATTGTTTGATTTCCAATTTACCCGTAGGTGATAATGAAGTAGACTACAACTTGCTAGATTTCGGAGTCAGTCAGCAATAAATCCCAGATTCTAAATATCTGATGTCCTGTATATGTATTTGAATAACATTATTTGATAAAAGATCTGCATAAAATCTACACCAGACATTTAGAGCTGGAAAGTACACTGAGCTCCATCAGTAATCCCATCATTGGGAACAAAACCACAATAATATCTACACATGTATATGATAACAGATTCATTCTTCAGTGTACATGACTTTAACTTGATTTTTAACACCTTTTAAATATCTCAGAACCTTTAAAATGCCAGTGAATACAAATCTATGCATGTCCAAGTCAATACATTAAATATAAATAGTTCCAGACAAATTAGCAGGGGAACATACCACATTGTCCCATCTATACAATACATTTACAAATAGACTTTGTTCTTTTTTATATAAAACATTATTTAATTCATCTTCATTTCTGGCAAACTAAAAAAGTAGGAATAATAGGAGTTTTTTTTTACCAAAAAGTACGAAAAAGTATGAGTGAGTCAAAAAAGTAGGACAAAGTAGGACCAGTTGACAGCCTGTTGTGAGTTACGCGTGACACAAATCTAAAAATGTCATTTGTTTCTAAACGATGTCTGTAACTCTGGTGATGTCGGAACAAACTTCATAAAAATACCCAGTCATCACTCTAGCAGTTATACTTTTTGAGTTACGCGCGACACAAAAATCTGACGTAAGGATGGACAAGGGCAAATTTATATGCACCCCTCCTCAAAATGGGGGCATAACAAATGTTTTACAAACCGTGGAATGCATAAATTGGTACTACAACTGCTTTTACCAGTACTGAATACAAAATGTACAAATTGTAATAAAGTTTTATTGTATATGTTTGTGTTATTTGTACAACAAATAATTGAATAGTAACTTTCCCAGACAACTTTCATTAAAAAGGACCTTTAAAGTCAACAAAGACACAACTGCGTAATGATCCTTACTATTTATGATATATAAGTAAAAAAATACACAATGAATGACCATGACCTTTATGCTCGTTTTCAAAAACTCTCAATCGAAGCACATATGTGGCTGCAAATTTAATCTGGATGTTTCAGAAAACATGTTTGCATATTTTAAATACAATGAATGTAAATTATCTTCCATTGGCTGACCAGAAAATGAGATGGGCAAAAGTAAACAATGCGACTGTATCAACTAATACAGCTACGTTTATCCCACAGGGTGTTATTTCAACAATCACAGCTTGAAGATGAGATAAACTACAGGGTTTAACCTTAGTGTGTGCATAACATTATACATGGCATGTACATACACACATAGATAGATACAATGCATAATTGTCTGAACATATTTGTTCTGAATTTGCGGGTGTTAGTATTTGATCAATAATCTCCAGTATAGAATGGATCAAACTATTATAATTAAAATTCTTCAAGAAATCGTGAATTGCAAGATATTTTGTAATGGTCTACAGTACTACTACAATCAAAATTAATAAAGGGGCGTATCGACAGTAGGTCCACATTTATAAAAAGCTAGACATGCGTCAGTAGGACACCGATGCCCCTACATTCCGCTGGTTGTCACAAAACTCTGATGTTGGAAAAAATGCACCAAAATACCCTGGTGCACAAGTTCACATGCTGATGAATATGCTTATAAAGTTTCATTATTCTAGCAGTTATACTTTTTGAGTTCAAGCGATACAAATCCCAAAATGTCATTTTTTGCTAAAAAAAAGGTCATAACTCCACGGATGGCGGAAAAAAATGGCACCAAAATACCCAGGTGCACATGTTCACATACTGAATAATATGTTAATAAAGTTCCATCAGTCTAATAATAATACTTTTTGAGTTACATGTGACACAAGTCCAAAAATTTCATTTTTTGCTAAAAAAAAGGTCAATAACTCTGCCAATGTCCAAAAAACTGCACCTAAATACCCAGGTGCACAAGTTCACATTTTGATTAATATGTATATAAAGTTTCATCACAGTAGCAGTAATACTTTTTGAGTTATGTGCAACAGAAATCCAAAATTGTCATTTTTTGCTAAAAAAGGGCCATTATTCCAGTGATGTCTGAAAAAACAGCCCCCCCAAAAAGTCAGGTGCGCAAGTTCACATGCTGATTAATAAGTTTATAAAGTTTCTTCACTCTAGCAATAATACTTTTTAAGTTACACGCGACACAAGTCCAAAAATGTCATTTTTTGCTGGGCCATAACTCCGATGGTGTTTGAAAAAAATGCACCAAAATACCTAGGTGCACAAGTTCACATGCAGATTAATATAAGACCAAAAATTATCTTTTTTTACTTAAAAAGGGCCCAAACTCCGCTGATGTCTGAAAAAACTGCACCAAAATACCCAGGTGCACAAGCCCCGATGCTGATGAATATGCTTATAAAGTTTCATCACTCTAGCAGTAAAACTTTTTGAATTATGCGCGACACAAAAATCCAACGGAAGGACGGATGGACAAACAAGGGCAAATCTAATTGCCCCCCCCTCTAAAGTGGGGGCAAAACAAACTTCATTTGCAGAGAATAATTATTGAACCATGTTGTTTTGTTTCTGTAAACATTTGAAAAACATATACTATTGTATTACATTAACATTGGTCACAGGTGATACTTTTGCGGGCGTGCAACAATTTGTAGTAGTAGTAAAAGAGATATGAATGGAATGTACATGAAGTACCATAATGCGCCTGCTCACTATTGATAAACTTTGCAGATAGCAAGTTTTCATTAAAGATCACAAATTTCTTGGTGTGTGTTTTAATCCTTATAGAAACATGTCTTCCAAACTTAATTATTGTCTCATACACATGTATACCTTTTTCATCAATATTATGTTAATAATAGGAAATTGTCTTGAATTAATATAAGCTGAACTTCGATATCTCAAAGTCGCCGAGAGCTCACAAACGACTTTGAGATATCAGCAGTTTGACATCTCCAAAAAGAGACCTTTTATAAGTATTTAGTCTAAATGTTCACGAAATTGAAATACAACATTGTGATCCTGTATGCATATACTGGGAAAATTATTCAAGTTCACAAACGCTCATTTAAATATGTGTCGAGATGTTTGCGATCTGAGAGAAACTTGGTCCTAGCTTGATATTGTCACTGGCATCAACACTTTGAGATAAACAGAAATAAGTGTGAAAATACTTGTAAGGACAGAAAACCTCTTCAATTCAAGTTAAAACTTCAGATAACAATATTAATTTCATATAAATTAAGAAGGAAACAAGTTTACAATTATTTTTTAGATAACCTGAACTTTATTTTTTATGCGAGTTTGAGATTACTAAGTTCAGCTCTATGTCTATACACAATGCAATACTTTCGATACGCCCCTTTAAATCAAAGGTACACAAATAACATGATTTAATTTTGGCATGAATGTTCAGGTCTTGAATGGGTGGTGAAGCATAATTGACACTGAAAGGAATACAATTCATTGTATTTCAAAAAGAACATGGTAAATTGGCTAGTGAACAAACCTCAAACAAAAATAAATGGTTTATTTTGTTAATCAGGGGCCATATTACAGAAAACATCTTAAATATTTTCAATGTTCAAATTTTGGAAGTGTAATATTTCTAAAACAGCACATAAAGTTGTGAATTTCTTTACAGATAAGTAATTAACAATGAATAGTATAACTGATTACAATGAAACTGAAGAACACGACCATATATGTTAAATAATGGCTATTAGAGACAAGAAAAGGTGGTGGATAAAATCAACACACCACAGTTAATAACAAGAGCTGTTTGTAAAACAGTTATGCCCCCTCTCGGTTATAAGCAATCTTTTAAATATCAAGTTGGTGGTGATCGGATGAGAACAGTTGGACCTAGGGAGTGAAAACTGCTTAGAAGGACAATTTTAGATCAATCAACTCCACGTAACTCTGCAGATCTTGGTGTGTTTTGGTTGATCATCAAACTTGGCAATGATACTATAACCTCCAATATTTTCATTAAGTTTGGTGAAGATTAGATGAAAACTGTTGTACTTAGAGAGTGTTATGCTAAAACGGCCAATTTAAGATAATTCAAGGGTCATAACTCCACTAATTCTGGGGCGATTTGGCTGATTATCGAACTTGGCCAAGAAATTATGCCCACAAACATTTTCAGCAAGCTTAGTGAAGATATGATGAAAACTGTTTGACTTAGAGAGTGGAAACTGCTAAAAAGGCTAATTTTAGATAACTCAAGGGCCATAACTTAACAATTCCTGGAGCGATTTCGCTGATTATCAAACTTGGCCAAGATATCATGCTAATAAACATGTTTAAGTTTAGTTAAGATCGGATGAAAACTATTAGACTTAAGAGAGTGGAAATGAAAGTGGTCTACCAACCGACCGACATTAAACCAATACAACCCGCCATCTTTGATGGGGGACATAATTACTGTATATGTGATCGATGTTGTTGTTGTTATAACTATGGTAAATTACTGAGGAAAGTTTTATAATTAACGGCTAATACCGTGTTTTCCATAGCTGTTTCTCATATAGGAATGCTGCTGGCAAATTGCTACACAAAATGACCATGAAGTGAGAACTTTGCTCCTCATGGGACAATATTTCTGGTGGTATTATTATAGGTTTTTGTCATTTGTTTTCTATACAGTAAAGCAAACAATTTACTAACTGTGGTCTAGGTTGGATAAATTTTACATAAAGTATCAAAGAGCCAGTTATTTACATAGCCATTTAGGAGGGATATTCTTGAATATCCTTGAGAAAATATTTAAACTTAAGGAGTGCAGTTTATGTATAAGTTTGCCACAATAAATCAATTTATGTTCACAAAGTTGCAAAGTTGATTTTGATCTCAAATTCAAGAAAGAAAACGCACAAACTTGACCCAATTATAAAGCAGTAAATTTTGAATCTAACACATTTATTCATAACCTGTAAGTAACTTACATGTCACGAACATACCAGAAGGTATTACAAATCTATTATCTAGTTTAGCATGATAATTTTACAGAAAGGAATTCACTGGGAAAGGCTATCACATTTGGCAAGCTATTTGAAATCTTGTAGTGTCTACTAATTTGTTTTCAAACTCAATAATAAATCGTTGGATCATAGACAGTTTTTAAAGCATATTATTTCTGCCAAAGTTTTTGCTTTGCTTACCACTGAAAGGGTCAAAGATGCACTGATAACTCTGTGCCAATGATCTACTACAGAACAATGAGTTAAGCGATTGTGGTTTTGTATGTTGACAATTGTTTTAACAGTCTGCTTCAAAACTGTAGTTTCTTTAGCAAGAAATAGGATATCATTTTCACCTGAATTTCTTTAACAGTGCTTATATACACCAATCAAGATAATAATATATTGGACCAGTAACTAACAGCATTTAAACGTTTTCCTCCCATTTAACAATACAAAGTTAAAATACCCTCAAATACTAACAGCATTTAAACGTTTTCCTCCCATTTAACAATACAAAGTTAAAATACCCTCAAATACTAGAGGGCCAAAGTTGCCCTGAGTTGCTACCCTGAGTTGTCACAAAAGTAGATTGAGGGCAAGAGCCCTGTGTCAAACAATGAATGTCTAACCTCATACTAGGGCTATGTAACTTCCAAATGCGTAGCCAAAACTCGAATGTATCTATTCTCCCCTCAAGAAGTTATGTTAGAAATTTAATTGACAATTGTTTTTTTTTGTTTTTTTTTTATCTTACACATACCTGCTAGCATCAAATTTTATTTTGTCTAATTTGTGACTCCATAAATTTTGAATAAAATGGCATATAACGAAGGCTTTAACTGAATTTTATTATTTTAAGCAATTTGGTAGCAGGTTACTCAAGGAACATTTCTGTTAAATTATTTTTCAAATTTTCTAGTTTTGCAAGCTTTTGGTTGCCAGAGTTTTACTGATACTCCTTTAAATTGAAGGAAAATCGTAAAGAATCAAACCATGATCGCATTTTGCACTCTTGACTCTTAACGTTTATGCCTACTGATCAATACAAATACAATGCAAATAAATAATTCAGTTGAACCTCATCAAGTCATCCTGGCCAAAAATAATGGACATTCGATCTAAACATTTCAACGTTGTTTTTTAGACCCAGAAAAAATAAAGTTGTACAAATAGCAAAATAAAAGAATTTGAGTTTGCTTTTTTTAATTGGTAAAAAATAAATGGTAAAATATTGCTACAAAAACGAGCATGGGCTGGTGTTCATTGCGATTTCCAAATGCATGGCGTTTACTAGAAAAATTGCATGTATAACTAGCAACAGTAAAACAAGAATGCTCAAAATGTACAAAGTGAAACTGAAGTCTGTCTACAAGCAGTCGATTTTGTTTTTTAGTGGCGGACAACTGCAAGTAACGAATTTGTACTTTTTATAAAATTCATATCTTGACACTGTTCAGTATGATTTTGCAGATATAAGATCACGTATCAGGTCGTACCAGCAATGTAGACAAATAACATATTTACTGGTGTGGATTTTCTCTAATACCCAAGGATGATTTCTCTGTAATTTGGTTTAATTCTGCCCAGGGTTTTAAGTGTTAACTGACGCACTGACACAGGCACACACATCGGACTAAATTTATCTTGGGCTTTAAACAAATTTTGTAAAACATGTCTGGTAGAAAAGCAGGAGCCCATTAGTCACTTAATAAGTAAGCCACAAGTCACTAAATAATCATTGGACAGGAATTCTGCCCAGTGTTGAAAGTGTTAACTGACCCAATGACACACAACGGAGGAAACACACAAAATAATTAATGGGCTTGTCACAATCTTTGTTTAAACATGTCTGGTTAGAAAGCAGGGGCCACAAGTGACTAAATACGCAGGCCACAAGTCACTAAATAATCGATGGAACATGCCTATAATATGCACAACAAGACATGGTACTGAGTGATAAGTACTTCAATTAATTACAAGAAGTTGCAGCGAACAAGAACGGACCAGTCATTTTCATCACACAACGCACTCAGAATTATAAGATTTGAACTTAACAATAGTATGCACAATTTGGCTTGGTATTGGCTTTCACTAGACCAAGTTACTTATGGCATAACAATGAATAATTGTCTCAAAACACATTGTCTGATCCAAGTAAAAACACAAAGTATACAATGTGGATTCCTATGCAATTCTGTGAAGACTGAACATGTACGACCAGTTTTTTCAACTTCCATTCGGCGGTTACAGAGAACTTGTTTCAGGCGAAAGGTTAATAACAAACGACAGACAACAAACAACTGACGACAAACCATGACTTACCAAAATAACTCACACTAGCGCACTTCAATCTCAGGTGAGCCAAAACTAGAAATGTCACATGAGTGACGGATATTCACCCACAATATGGCCTTGTCACAAAACTATGGCATCAATTTGAAAGAAATGGACGAAATGAGAATACTTTAATTTTTGAATGTTTAACAGTGTTTTTGGACAAATTTAATTTCAATATGAGCCATAACTCTGTCAACATTTAGTGGTTTGCAACCAACGTCAAACCTGACGTGTATTTCATGGTGTTACGCCTATGTACCAAAAATAATTTAAATATGTGCTGCCTTTCATGAGTTATTGTCCTGAAACCATGTTTTTCGGAATTTAAGTCAAAAAGAGGCCATAACTCTGTCAAAATTTAGTGTTTTGTAACAAAAGTCAAACCTGATTTGTATTTTATGATGCTACATATTTGTACCAAAATTATTTCAATACGTCAAGCCATTCTAGAGTTATCGTACGGAAACCATGTTTTTAGGGAATTTAAGTCAAAAAGGGACCATAACTCTGTCAAAATTTAGTGGCTTGTAACCAAAGTCAAACATGACGTGTGTTCTATGATGTTACACAGGTGTACCAAAAATTGTTTGAATTTGTCGAGCCTTTCTTGAGTTATCATCCGGAAACCATGAAAACCAACTGACCGACAGACCGACGAGCTCACTCCTATATACCCCCCCCCCAAACTTCGTTTGTGGGGGTATAAATATGTTAATTGCAACCATACTACATTTGGTCAGCATGCTAACGCCTATTGTTGACACAATTGTATCTTACCTCAGCCAAACTTTGGGTTGCAATCCTCGACTTGACAACTATCCCAACCACAGTCACTTCCACCTGGGCAGGTGTAGTGTCTGGCTCCATTGCTGCTGCTTACTGAACTTGAGTTGCTCCATACATCAACTGAGTATTCTACAAGTGAATAACAAGACATTCATGTGGATATTGTAATATATAAATATCATAGGCAGTTAAAGGGTATAGTAAGTGAATTGCACCCCAAGGAGAGTGATGTCAACCGAGGATGAAGGGGGTATTTACTACACCTCTCAATATGCCTGCGATATTTATTTTATAATACCCAACACAAATACTGTAATTCAAAGAACAATTAATGTCTTACATAGTAAACAAAAGTTTATTTTGGGAAAATAAAGAGCTCATCGACTTTGATTTTTCAAATACATTTAAATAAGCGTCTACTGATTATTAGCTAATACGGATTTCTCAGAAAGCACAAGTTGCTATTTTTAGGCCCAGTCGCGATGTATATTTTGGTCCAAGAGCAGGATATTATTAAAAAGTATACCTGTGAGAGACTAAGATTGGCAGAAACCACATGCCATGTGAGGAGATATGAGTGGGCTTCTTGTGTTGGTTTTCTTTGTCTGCTAAGACTATAATTTATAATTAAAATGATAAAAATGACAGTTCGACCGAGCTATACCCTCTGCCAGTGTCTCTGTTGTTGTTAAAATAAACAACAGACAGGCCATTCCAAGGTGAGCATGGATGCTCCAAATATGGCAACAGTTATAATTAGATCAGATGTTTAGGGGCCATTCTTGAAATTCGATTGGTTAGGCCTATAATTATGCATATTAATTATTTGAATTTTTCTCTTGTAAGTCGCCCAACTCTTCAGTGTACCCGAAACCTTAAAATCAGTAGGTTGGTCACTCATGTGCTAGTTTAGACTCTGAAACTAGTGGGTCTGGCACAACTGTTTGTCATTCGTTTGGGGACTACAGATAGGAATATGCAGTAAGTATTATATTTTCTTTTGGTATCCCATAATTGTCAGTTTTTTATGAGAGAAATAATTGTTCTTTATTGATAGTATTCCCTAATATTTTCTTAGTACATTTTTTTTGATACTCAGTTAAGTTTACATTTTTTGGTAAAGGGCAGGAAAACCACACATAATTTTATATGTAACTTGATTGCTTTGATATACGTGATCGGTATGAATGTATATGTATTCATAAGATATTGTTTGTATATTGACATTTATGACCTTTGTTAAATCATGTATTTCTTAATATAATGCACGCGTTTGATTGATTGAATGATATGCTATGTTTAGGTAACATTGTTACTTTCAGATAACCGTCTTTATAGTCGTCTAATGAAAACGTCTTGATAATCGTCTTGAATTCAACATCATTTAACAACCAATAACTTCGTCTTTAACACCTGTTGACGACATTCCATTAATGAAGCGAAGAATACTATTAAGACGCGTGTGTTGCCTTGTGTCTTAACCCCCCGAAGATGACCGTGACACTGAAAGCCAAGTAAAAAGGGCATAGTTAACTGCTGAGTGCAGCACAGTTATTGCATAATCTGTGAAAAAGACATATTGCAAACATGGATATAAGTGCAGACGGGGAGGTGGAGTTTGCCGGCAACCGCCAAGAAGCAAGTGCAGAGGGAGCCACCTCAGACAAGGGGTCGTTGCGCAGCAAGACGAGCAGCTGCAGAAGACGCCGTGCCGAGCTAAAGCTCGAACAAGCCAGAAGGCGCCAAGAGCTCGAACGCCGGCGCCTAGAGCTCGAACGCCAAGAAGTCGAGCTACAACAACAGATCGAGATCCAGGACCTGGAAGAAGCCATGGCCAACGCGGAGGTCGATGCGCGGTCTTCAGCCTCATCCGGATCCGGACCATCAATATCCAACGAAGTCGGTGCCACAGGGACGACGTTGCCACATACAGCTATGAACAGTGACATTAAAGTGGAGGAATACTTGTCAGGACTTCAAAAATTCACTAACAACTTACAGGACAACATGAACCTTCCAAAACCGGAATTATTAACATTCTCAGGAAACCCATTGGATTATTGCAAATTTCTTTGTAATTTTGAAACAAACATTGAGTGCAGAATAACAGACGATCGACTTAAGTTAGGTTATTTAATTCAATTTTGTAAGGGTGAAGCAAAACGTGCAATTGAGGATTGTGTGGTTCTTCCTCCCTTAGATGGATATTTAAGGGCTAAGGAAATTCTTCTCAACAGGTATGGTAAACCCCACTTAGTTGCTAGGTCACATGTTGAACGTTTAATTAATGGCCCTAACATCCGATCTAATGATGTCCAAAGCTTAATGGATCTGTCACTTGACATGGAAAAATGCAATATAACACTGTCCACGTTGGGTTATTCATCTGATATTAATAACACGGAAAACTTGCTTAAGATTGTAAGGAGACTCCCCACACATATCAAGTCAAAATGGGTTGAGTGGGCAAGTAATTTGATAGAACAGGGAACTGAGCCAGCATTTAAAGACTTGCTCAGCTTCATTCAACAGAGGGCTCTGGTAGCTAACACAATGTATGGCAGAGATCTTGCATGTGAGTTTAAGCAGCCGATTTCTGGATCAGTGGTCAGTTCTAGGTCGCATCAGGTCAATTCTAGGGACCGTGGGAAAGCTGTTACGTTATCTACAACAGGTAGAGAGAGCCAGGCACGAGTGAGTAATGGGTTTAAACCTATGCATGCTAGGCATTTATCATGTGTGTATTGTCAAGGGAGCCATAAATTGATCGACTGTGAGAGGTTCAAAACAATCAATGTCGATGGTAGATTAGCTGTTGTGAGAGAGAAGAGAATGTGTGAAAATTGTTTGAATTTTAAACACAATAGTAGTTTGTGTAGTAAGGGTAGTCAGTGTGAAGTAAGTAATTGTGGAGAAAAGCACCACACATTATTACACAGACCTTTGACTGTAGAAAACCAGAACCTGGTAGGCCACAGTAATTGCTGCACTGAGATGGATGTCTCCATACCTAGTAAGGTAAGCCTACGCATTGTACCTGTCATTGTGCAATACGGCTTAAGGAAAGCTGAGACATATGCCTTACTAGATGAGGGTTGCGATGTAACATTGTGCAGCGATAGTCTGGTTAAGAAATTAGAGGCGAAAGGCGTTTCTCGCCAATTCACCATTACCACGGTGAACCAGTCTGCAGAGCAGCGAACTGGTGTAGAAGTGCAGCTTAAGGTAAGTTCTTTAGATGACAGGGAATGCCTTAACATTAGGAGAGCCTGGTCAGTACCGGAGCTACCTATATCGGTGGAGTCTCTCCCCAAAGAAAATGATATAGGTAAGTGGAAACACCTTGCAGGTATCAAATTACCTCAGGTAAGTTCTTTTAAGGTGGAGTTACTTATTGGAAGTGACTGCCCAGAAGCTTTCTGGGTTGAAGAAGAGCGACGGGGAAAGAGGGGCGATCCTTATGCGATACGGTCTCCCCTTGGCTGGACAATATTAGGTCCAACAGGTAAGGGCACGTCCTCCAATGGAAATGTAAATTTTCAGCGCAGTGCAAACACGCAGGAACAGATTGACAAGTTGTGGGCAACTGATTTTTCTGACTGTGGCTTGGACAATAAGGTTGGAATGTCCAGAGAAGACCACCAAGCTCTATCGTCCATGGTAAGTTCCGTGGAGAAGGAAGGTAAGCACCACAAAATTGGTCTACCGTGGCGCCAAGAACAAGTAAGTTTGCCAAACAACAAGGCTTTAGCTGTTACACGTCTTGGGCAGTTAAGCCGAAAGCTATCAAGAGACCCGAACTTGCATACTCTGTATACTGAAACGATGAATTGCTATATTGAGAAGGGCTATGCGAAACCTGTGAAAAACACTGGTGAGATGGAACCAACAAGAGTATGGTACCTCCCACATCACCCAGTGTGCAACCCAAACAAACCAGGTAAGGTGAGGATAGTCTTTGACTGTGCGGCAAAGTACAGAGGTACATCTTTAAATGACAACCTCTTGCAAGGACCAGATCTAGTTAACAGCTTAATAGGCGTGTTGATAAGATTTCGAGAGCAACCAGTAGCCTTGGTTGCCGACATTGAAGCCATGTTCCACCAGGTCAAGGTCAGTGACAAAGATAGAGATGCACTAAGATTTCTTTGGTGGCCTAGTGGAGATATGAAACAGCCACCTGGTGAGTACTGTATGACTGTCCACCTGTTTGGTGCGACATCATCGCCAAGTTGTGCAGCGTACAGCTTGAGGTGTACAGCAAGAGAGAATGCTGACAGCTTCAGTCCAGCAGCCGTAGAGACGGTAGAAAGAAACTTCTATGTTGATGACCTGTTGAAGTCTGTACCAGATGTTCAGGTAGGTATAGATTTGTCTGCTGAACTGAGAGAACTATTGTCAAACGGGGGATTCAAGTTGACAAAGTGGATTTCGAACAGTAATAGGGTTCTCGACACGATCCCCGAATCTGACAGGGCACTTAAGTGCACAAAAGTTGACCTTGATAGCGACAAACAGTTTGAACGTGCTCTTGGTCTGCACTGGTATGTAGAGAAGGACACCTTTGTATTTGATGTAGACCTGCCAGATAAATGCCACACGCGACGTGGTATATTGTCAGTAGCAAGCTCGCTATATGACCCACTTGGATTGGTGGCACCCATCACTCTCATCCCAAAACTTATCCTACAGAATGCATGCCGCAAAAAGCTGCAGTGGGATGACAAAATTTGTGACAAGGACGTCGAAAAGTGGTCACAGTGGTTGGAGAAATTACCTGCATTATCACATGTAAATATTGATAGATGTTTCAAGCCGGTCGCTGTGGATGGCCCATCGAAAGTTGAACTGCACATGTTCAGCGATGCATCAGAATATGCATATGGGGCTGCGGTGTACATCAAGATATACGATGCCAACCGCAACTGCAAAATCAGCCTTGTTATGGGTAAGTCAAGATTGGCGCCAATCAAGGCGATGTCTATACCACGCCTAGAGTTGGCCGCAGCAGTTGTAGCTGTAAAGCTGTACCAGCTAGTATCACAGGAGCTGGACTTCAACATTGATGAAAGGTATTTTTGGACCGATTCGATGATAGTTTTAGGCTACATAAAAAATGAAACTCGACGCTTCAAGACATTTGTAGCAAATAGGCTTGCAGCAATACATGACGTCACATCGCCTGCAGAGTGGAGATATGTTCCTTCACAAATAAACCCGGCTGATATAGCATCAAGGGGACTGTTTCCAAATGAAACAGATAAACTGGGAAGCTGGCTAAGGGGCCCAGACTTTCTACAGACAGGTAAGGTGGACTGGTCACAGAATCCACAGTATGTAGCCATTTTAGATGACAATGCTGAAACCAAGCAGGTATGTAATACACATGCCACTCAAATGAAACCTGATACCGTCCTTGATAGCCTGATGATTAGGTACTCTAACTGGCATCAACTGCAGAGGTCAGTGGCATGGTTACTCAGGTTTAAATCATACCTGATGCAGAGACATTTAAGAAGAAAGCTAGCACACTGTAAAAATGGCACATTGACAGTAGGTGATCTACGGAAAGCCACACATGCCATTATATCGTTTGTGCAAAAGTGTGAGTATAGCAATGAAATCTGTAGTGTTCTGAATTCACGACATGTTTCAGGGAAAAGTGCTCTGGCCAAACTTAGCCCAGTTTTCATGGATGGTCTACTCAAGGTAGGTGGTCGCCTCGAAAATGCCCACTTGAGTAACGACGCCAAACATCAGGTCATTCTACCAGGTAATCACCATGTGACAAGAATTCTTATCAGGTCATACCATGAAACGAATGCTCACATGGGACCACATCACATATTGTCCTTGCTGAGACGACGGTATTGGATTACACCGGGTCTCAAATCAGTTAAGTCTGTGGTCAGCAAATGTATTGATTGTAAGAGACGACAGCAGCAGCCAGAAACTCAACAGATGGGTCCACTTCCTGTTGAGCGGCTTGAGCCAGATAAGCCGCCATTTACCTACGTTGGAGTTGATTTCTTTGGTCCAATGTTCGTGAAATCTGGCAGGAGGCAGCTGAAAAGGTATGGCTGTCTGTTTACTTGTTTGTGTACCAGAGCGGTACACGTGGAGATTACGCACAGTCTGAATACCGACTCTTTCATTGGTGCGTTACAGCGTTTTGAGAGTCGAAGAGGCAGACCGGAAAAGATTTTTAGTGACAATGGCACAAATCTGACAGCAGGTGAAAGGGAACTGCGTGAGTCGATACAGCAGTGGAATCATAGCCACATCTCTAAGCATCTGAACCAGAAAGGTATCGCATGGCATTTCAACCCTCCATATGCAAGTCATATGGGAGGAGTTTGGGAGAGGTTGGTTCGATCCTTCAAAAATTCATTGAAGTCAGTTGTGCGTGAACAGCTTCTTTGCGACGAAGCCCTGGCAACTTTGGCCACCGAGGTCGAGAAAGTCTTGAATGACCGACCAATTACACAGGTAAGCGATGACCACCGTGACCCACAAGCACTTTCTCCGAACACACTGTTGTTGTTACGCCCCAATAGGTGTTTCCCTCCAGGTGTGTTTGATAAGACCGACAATTACTGCCGACGGTGGTGGAGGCAAGTCCAGTACTTGGCCAATATCTTCTGGAGGCGTTGGCAAAAAGAATACCTCCCAGCATTGCAGGTAAGATCGAAGTGGCAACACAGCAGACGAAATTTAGCTGTGAATGACCTTGTACTCGTGTGTGACGAGACTTCTTCACGCGGACATTGGCCTTTGGGACTTGTGCAAGAGGTAAGAAAAGGTAGAGATGGTCTTGTGCGGACATGCGAGGTTAGAGTGAACGGAACTACAAAGGTAAGGCCAGTGACACAGTTGTGCTTGTTAGAGCAAGCTGCCTAATATTTGTCACACTAGTTATTTAGACTGTGACGTCTTCTTGTAGTGTTAATGGATAGTAGAAACTTAGTTCATTTGCATTTCTTAGAGTATTTAGTTATGTATTCATTTCGTTGTGTATCTGTATGAAAGTTGTTTATGGACATATTTGGTCACAGCTTAGTCTCTAGATTATTAAAGTAAAATGAACTTATATGGTAAGTTCATTGGGTGGCGGTGTGAGAGACTAAGATTGGCAGAAACCACATGCCATGTGAGGAGATATGAGTGGGCTTCTTGTGTTGGTTTTCTTTGTCTGCTAAGACTATAATTTATAATTAAAATGATAAAAATGACAGTTCGACCAAGCTATACCCTCTGCCAGTGTCTCTGTTGTTGTTAAAATAAACAACAGACAGGCCATTCCAAGGTGAGCATGGATGCTCCAAATATGGCAACAGTTATAATTAGATCAGATGTTTAGGGGCCATTCTTGAAATTCGATTGGTTAGGCCTATAATTATGCATATTAATTATTTGAATTTTTCTCTTGTAAGTCGCCCAACTCTTCAGTGTACCCGAAACCTTAAAATCAGTAGGTTGGTCACTCATGTGCTAGTTTAGACTCTGAAACTAGTGGGTCTGGCACAACTGTTTGTCATTCGTTTGGGGACTACAGATAGGAATATGCAGTAAGTATTATATTTTCTTTTGGTATCCCATAATTGTCAGTTTTTTATGAGAGAAATAATTGTTCTTTATTGATAGTATTCCCTAATATTTTCTTAGTACATTTTTTTTTGATACTCAGTTAAGTTTACATTTTTTGGTAAAGGGCAGGAAAACCACACATAATTTTATATGTAACTTGATTGCTTTGATATACGTGATCGGTATGAATGTATATGTATTCATAAGATATTGTTTGTATATTGACATTTATGACCTTTGTTAAATCATGTATTTCTTAATATAATGCACGCGTTTGATTGATTGAATGATATGCTATGTTTAGGTAACATTGTTACTTTCAGATAACCGTCTTTATAGTCGTCTAATGAAAACGTCTTGATAATCGTCTTGAATTCAACATCATTTAACAACCAATAACTTCGTCTTTAACACCTGTTGACGACATTCCATTAATGAAGCGAAGAATACTATTAAGACGCGTATGTTGCCTTGTGTCTTAACCCCCCGAAGATGACCGTGACACTGAAAGCCAAGTAAAAAGGGCATAGTTAACTGCTGAGTGCAGCACATACCCCTCCACGGGGTATATTACTTTCCAACGCCATGGTATATTAAAATTCTTCAGGGATGAGTACATATGGGATTTTACAATGGAAAAACGAATTGAGGAATATTAATGTAACTAGAGCTTTGTCACAGGAGTGGCAGTGGGCCCCGAATGATAGCATTTTTGAAGGTGAAGAACAGTTTTTCTATTTCTAGTAATGGTGACCTTGACCTTGATCCCACCCGCCCCCTATGCAATCCCAAGCGATGTCTGGATAAAATGTATCTTTGTATGAAATTAAATTACAATAGCTCAATTCGTGCTGTAATTGAGAGGAAAACGTTTTTCTATTTTTTGTAACGGCGACATTGACAGTGACCCATCCACCCCCTATGTAATCCCAAGCCAGGCGTCGATATAAGGTATCTATGGATGAAGTTTCATTAAAATATTTCAATTCGTTCTCAAGTTAGAGAGCTGAAACCAAAAATTGACTCAGCCTGAAAATGAAAAATTAACAAAGGGCAATAACTCCGGAATTATAAAGTGCAGAGTAACGGTTCTTGTACATGCACTTGTCAATGAGATATATCCACCTATGAAGTTTCAAGTTAATACCTGTTATAGTCTAAGAGTTGTGCTCCAGGCAAGACAAATTAACAAAGGGCAATATCTTCAGAATAATGAAGTGCAGAGTAACGATTCTTGTGCACTGCACTTCTCCTGAATGAGATTTATTCACCTATGAAGTTTCAAGTTAATACCTCTTATAGTCTAAGAGTTATGCTCTACGAAAAAGTGAAGTATGAAAAATTAACAAAGGGCAATAACTCCAGAACCATGAAGTGCAGAGTAATGGTTCTTGTGTACTGCATTTCTCCTTAATGAGATCTATCCACTCATGAAGTTTCAAATTAATAGCTGAAATAGTTTTGAAGTTATGAAAAAAAACAACATGAAAAATGTGGACGGACTGACAGACAGACGGACGGACCTACATACATGGTGATTACTATAGGGCACCCCCAAAAAATTTGGTTGGCCGTAATTAAACAAAACAACTTCTGGGGTAAAAATTCCACAAAATAGACATGTGTCTGTAGGACATGGATGCCCCCACATTCCACTGGTTGTCAAAAAACTCTGCTGATGTCGGAAAAAACTGCACCAAAATACCCAGGTGCACAAGTTCACATGGTGATGAATATGCTAATAAAGTTTCATCAATGTAGCGTTATACTTTTCGAGTTACATGCGACACAATTCCAAAAATGTATTTTGTTTAGCTAAAAAAGGGTCAGAACTCTGACGTTGGAAAGAACTGCGCGAAAATACCCAGGTGCACAAGTTCACATGCTGATAAATATGTTTACAAAGCATCATCGCTCTAGCGCGTAACACAAATATCCGACGGACTGACGGGCCAGATGGACGGACAAGAGCAAATCTATATGCCCCCCAACCCCCCTCCCTCTAAAAGTGGGGGCATAAAAACAGAAATTAAATATGTGGATCTACATGCATTTATTTCAAACACAAACATCATTTCCTAGATATTCTACTACCGTATAATATATTTCATTTAAAAAAACATTTTGATGTAAAAAGTGTACCCCGAAATTCAAACCTAAGTCGATCGGTTGATCAGTAGAAACGCATACAACTACACAATCTATCCTTGCTTAAACCTAGCGGTAACTAAAGCTACATTCAATTGTATCTATAATTTAATCCAAAATAAGTAATACAAACATCTCCAAATATACATGAACATACATGTACTTCAATCAGGTCAATGGTTTTGCACTATAGTTTCCAACAAGATTGTTGAAGTTGACTATACAGCCATATACGGTCACACTTCCCCACCCCGACCGCCATGTTTTTTAAAAAAAATCTAAATTATCTAACGAAATTTGGTACAGGGTCACCCAAGTAACATTTATGTGACATTATTTCGAAATTAAAACAGTGGTTTCCTAAAAAGAATATTGTCAAGGTTGCAATGCAGCCATATATGTTCAAACTCCCTGGTGGTCATGTTTTTTTACAAATCAACATGAATTTAATGGGATTTGGTAGAGGATCACCTAACAAACATCTCTGTGAAATTATTTTGAAATCCCAAGTGGCTTATTGCAAGAAGACTGTGAAAAATGCCTATATGACAATATACGGTTGACATTCCCCACCCCCTTTCGGCCATAGTTTTTAATGCATCAAAATTATTTGCGGGAATTTAGTAGAAGGGAACCCAAGAAACATTAATGTGAAATTATTTTAAAAACCACAGGTGGTTTTCGAAAAGAAGATTGTTAAAGTTGCCTAAACAGCCATACATCATTGGCAAACTTTCACACATCCAGGTGGCCATGTTTTTTAACAAATCAAAGTTATTTAAAGGAATTTGGTGGGGTGTCACCCAAGTAACATTTCTGTGAAATTTCTTTAAAATCCAGCGAGTGGTTTCTTACAAGATTTTTAAAGTTTGTTATGTTTCAAAGCTTTTGGTTATCATGGCAACCTGAGTTGTACAGATATTCCACCGAATCGTAGGAATATGATTAAGGATCACCCCAGGAACATTCCTGTTTTTGTTAAAATCCACCAAGAGGTTTCAGAGAAGTTGTTTGAAGTAAATTGACAACACATGACAAACAAAGGACGCCTGACACTGGACAGAGACTTTGTGATTCGATGAAAATGCTCAGGTGAGCTAAAATGTCACTGTGACCAAAATAACAGAAATTCCATTTAAACATGTTGACATTGTTTTTAGACAGATCATATTGTACTGATGTTTTTCAAACGCCTTCATGGCATGTTATTCCCGCTTAAGTTGTTCACATTGTTTTCAACTGTAAGGGTCAAAGTAGCCCTGGTTACATTGTGCAAAAGTGATATTAAAGAACAATGTGTTAATGGATCTGTGGTTAAGATTCAATGAGTTAACAACAGCTTTCTCATTCCAATTCAATTTCCTTTCAGATTCTGATTTAATCCTAAAGTCATTGCAGAAGAAATGCAATAATTAACACCTGACTTCCTTAACCTGGTTATACTTTGAGCATTTTATTTTACATTCTACTGGTTTTGACCCCTAGAGGGCTAGGAATAACCCTAAAACTGTAAATGTAGGCAGTATAAACAAAAGATATACAAATGCAAGTTTAGAATAAAATTCCACCAATAACTAACACAATTCAGACAGAAGAGCCAACCAAATACCTGAAATTTAAATAGACTTTTATAGCTACTGATCAATACAAATTGCAAATACACTCAAACAGCATCAATGTCATCAGGGCTAATAATAACAGACATTCAATAAAAACATGTCAACATGGTTTGTTAAGACACAGAAAGAAATAAAGTTGTATAAATTGCAAAAAAAAATGTTTCAGTTTATTTACGTAAAAGATAAATGTTAAAATATCGCTACAAAAAGAAGCATGCACTTGAGTAAGTTGCGATTTACGCATGGCATTTACTGATGAAAATACATGTATAACTGGTGACAGTAAAACAAGAATCCTCAAAATATGCACAAAACTGATGTGAAACTGAACACTAAAAGGAGTTGGTTTGATTTTTAAGTGGCAAACAAATATGTATCAGATAACAAATTTGTACTTTGTGAATTTTTATAAACTTTAAAACTTGACAGACTCTGCAGATTCTTTATTGTATAATTTCACAGATGTTAAATCATGTATTAGGACGTACCAGAAATGTTGACAAATAAGAATGGATTTCTTCTCTATTACCCAAGAATGTTTTCTGTGCAATTAGGTGTTTTAAGTATAAACTGATGCATGCACACACAAAATATATCTTGGGCTTGGCACGTCTGGTGGGAATGCAGGAGACCACAAGTCACTAAATAATTGTTTGACTGGAATTCTGCCCAGTGCTGAAAGTGTAAAACACCCACTGACACATGCACACACAATGGACGAAATGCACAAAAGAAGTAATCATGGGCTTGGCACTGTTTCTGCTTATACACGTCTGGTTAGAGAGCAGGGGCCACAGGTCACTAAATAATCATTGGACTGGAACATGCCTATTATAGGCACAAGAAGGCATCTTGCTGAGTACTAAGCACTTCATTATAATAAACAAGAAGTTACAGGGAACCGAAACAGATAAATAAAACTCACTCACAATACAACTGGAACTTGCCATAAAATTTGGCTTGGTACTGACCTTCAATACACCAAGCTACAAATATCATCAAGATCAACAAGAATATTGGTAGAAACAATGGATGCCCCCCCCCCCCCCCGATGACGCTTTGACCTCTCAATGTAGCCTTGATCTTAAACCTAAGAATCTGATTCATATGGAGACACATCGTCATTTTAAGGTTAACATTCGTTAAAGGCCTTAAATTCCATTTTAAAAGTTAAAAGTCCGGAGAAATAAAAAGGCCAATTTCAACTTTTAACCTTTAAGTATGACACTGACCTTTGAGCTTCAGATCTAGTTCATGCTCGTAACATGTCGTCTTATTTAGGCAAACATTTGTGTTATTTAATTGCAAAATAGCTCAATCTATGACAAAGTTATAGTCAGGACAAGGCAAAAGCTGAGCTTGACGTTTGACCACTAAGAATGACCTTTGACGTATTGATCTTGTTTATATGCACTTCATGTTGTCTCACTGATTTGTGCCAGGTAGTTTGTAAAATCCATTTAAGTTGCAGCACAGACAAGCCAAGTGTCAATTTTGCTCTTTGACTTCTATGTGTGACATTGACCTATGACCTGATTGATGAGGGGTACACACCAGCTCATTGCAGCGAACATTTGTGTCAAGTAATTCTAAGATCCTCCAACCATGGCCAAGTAATAGTGTGGACAAGCAAAAACAGCCAATTTATTATGAAAGGGCAATTACTCCCTGAAAAAATATCAGACCAGAACGACCTGACAATATGCGCATGACCTCTTGATAGGGACGCAGCGTATAAAGTATCATTGGATTCAAGTTTTTAGTTCCCAAGATCTCGTGCGGAAATGAAAATATTCCATTAACATTTATTAATTTTAATATAAAAAGGGCAATAACTTCCTGAAAAATTATCACACCAGAACGACCTGACAATATGCGCAGGTCACCTTGGTACGGAAGCTTCAAATAAAGTTTCATTGAATTTGGGTTATTGGTTCTTAGGGTCATTGTGTGGAAACAAACATTTCCTTAGAAAATATTGAATTTCTAATCACAGGGCAAGAACTCCCTGAACAAGAGCTGTCAGAGGACAGAACACTCGACTATTCGAAGTATTTAAGTTGGTACATATTTTGGGAAGTGGAAGGGGCATACATTTGTTGAAATACACAACTGATTTATGGCAATTATTTCATCAAATTATTCCAAGTTTCAAATAAATAACTTGTGTAGTTTTGAAGTAATAAGAGTTTTGAATATAAACTTTAACCAGAAAATCTATGTGAAAAAGGGGCATAACTCTGGCAGAATGCAATACAGAGTTACAGGAAGGTTGCCCCTGATACTGGAGTTGATGACAAAAGTATGTTCCCATTTTTAAGTGAATAACTTATGTAGTTCTCAGTTATAAATAAGTTTTGAATATAAACTTTAACTGAAAATGTATGTGAAAAAAGGGCATAACTCTGACGAAATACTAAACAAAGTTATAGGGAATGTTGCCTCTGACACTGGAGTTGAAGACAAAGGTAGTAAAAAACGTTTAAAGTGAATAACTTATATAGTTCTGCAGTTAAAAAACTTCTGAATATTAACTTTAACCATAAAATCTATGTGAAAAATGGGCATAACTCTGTCCAAATACAAAACTGAGTCATAGGGAATGTTGCCCATGTTATTGGAGTTGATGACAAAGATATATTGTTCAATTTTCGTGTGAATAACTTGTATAGTTCTGAAGTTACAAAACTGTTGAATATAAACTTCAACCAGAAAATCTATGTGAAAAAGGGGCATCACTCTGTAAAAATACAAAACATAGTTATAGAGAATGTTGCTCCTGACACTGGCATTGATGACAACAGTATTTTCCAAGTTTCAAGTGAATAACTTCTGTAGTTTTGAAGTTACACAACTTTTGATCATGAACTTTAACCAGAAAATCTTTGTGAAAAAGGGACATAACTCTGTCGCCATACAAAACAGAGTTATGGGGAATGTCGCCCCTGATACTGAAGTTGATGACAAAGGTATGTTCCAAGTTTCAAGTGAATACATCGTGTAGTTTTGCAATTACAAGACTTTTGAATAAAAACTTTAACCAAATTCAGACACGGAAGCTGACGCCGTTTTGATGTTTCGATGTTATAATTATTATCAAGTGTTAGGATGTGCCTAAACATATCTATAATCTATGTTCATGCAGTTAAAAAAAATCCTGATATGACAGTACGTTCCCTAAATAACTGAATTGTTTATCCATGAAAAAACATGGAAAACATTTTTTTTTTTAAAGACAATTTTAATGCTAAATTGAAGAAAAGTTAACTAAATTACATTCAATCTGCTGCAAGTGAAGGACAATACTGCTACTTGACATGAAAATTACTTAATTTCCAATGTTAACAGATTGAATCTACAAATTTCGTCACTTATTTTCAAACAATTATGATAACGGAGCAAATACCAAACAGAAGATTGCATCCATCGTAGAATCAAAGCAAATAACCCCGGCACTAAGCACAATGACAGCATTCAAGGTATCGTCAATTTTGTACGTAATTATGATTATACTAAATCGCAGTAGCCCTCGGAGATAATTATAATTGGGCCATAAATCATTGACGATCTGTTCATATATTCAAAGGTATCTAAATGCAGACAAAATGTATTGATAATAGTCTATTAATAGTCCAAGGATACACAATTATTTTCGGTATGTTGACAAGCTCTCATTTCCAAATAATGTCTAGTTTTTTTTAAAGTATTTGACGTGACAAATGGAACATAATTACGCTATAATTACACTTTCCAGTTCTTATTTAAACAATAAATCGCAGTCCTGTACCAAAAAGATAATTTTATTGCGCACTGCTTTTCCTCCACAACTGAGACCATAATGGTTTTAACCAAAATATCTGTATACTCAATAGACTGTCTACAGTATGGCTGAAATAACAACTTTAACTGCTATGATATTGTTTCCATCACAATACCCCTAAAGGACTACCAAATTATGGATACATATAAATAGCACATACATTTTTCAGGTCACGCCATGATACCATTATACAGTCATGTACATTTTTTCGAAAGAATCTTACATAATTTGTCATTTGATACGTTTATGTAAGGCCAACATTAAAATTAACTTCGTTTGCCATTGCCTACCTACCCAACGAAAGTCCAGACTCAACAGTTGTTTCTTCGTTAAATCAATATTCTATATTTTCTTTGGGTTAAATAAAAGCTCGCTCTTCTTCCACTTCGGTCGTTTTCTACTGGGTTTACGAATTAACTGTATCAGCTTGGTCCTCGTATTTCAATAGGTCATATCAAAATGCAATTCTTATCACGTTTTATCAAATTTGTGAAAACTACCGACTGTTTGTCGGCATTCATAGTCTAATTAAAGATGATTGCTAGCAAGTTCTCGTCATATCAACAGACACTTGATTATATTATCAAAAGCAACATCTGTGTTATACGCTATATTTTGACGATGAATGGATCATAAATTTGCAAATAAAAAAAAATTAAAAATATATATATATTGCCTACCAACCTACCCGTTACCAGCAACCTTGGGTAGGTACAAACACTTTTTTAAGGTTGGCCTGACAATGATTAAGATGCGTGTTTATATGTTCATTATTTTGTTTTATAAATGTTTGAACGGATGTGCTTATGCTTACTGTTTGGAATAAAGTTCTTCTTCTTCTTCTAAGATTTAAAGTCGCAGTCCTCAGAATATAATTCAATACATCTTCAACTGGCATTAGTTCTAATGAACGTAAATGCGGTTTTTTCGCCTGAAAACTGTTTATTATTTACTAAATGCAATTTATAATGTCTAGGTTCGAAAACGCTTGGTCCGAAAGAATACACACTCATGCACATGCTGATTTACTCCAGAGGCATCACCAGCTATCGTATACAGAAACAAAACCATAAAAAAAATACAAAAACGGCATTATTTTACCGATTTCAATGCGTTTTTTTGGTATTTTGATCGGTAAGATGTCCAGGAACGATTTCTGCCAAATTTTATTTTTACTACATATTTATGGACTGCTGCTTTAAATACCACATTTGTGATTGCATATCTTCAGTGAATCTTGAAATTAAGATTCCTCCTAAAATCTTCGAACTGCAAGACATTTTGGAATTGCCTACTGATATAGTTCCAATATTACAACCATTACAACGATTTCAAACGAGGCTTTCATCAGTTTGGACATGAATTGTTTAGGTCTTGAAGTACATCGTAATTAAGGCATTTCAAAAGAGCAGAATCATGAGAATAGGCTCCTGAGCAAGTCTTACTGCTTAACAATCTGTAATATCTGAAATGTGAATCACACAAAACGTTTTTCAAAATGGTATATAATGTTGATCAGAAGTTTACAATGCCAACGTGCATGGGCATAATCCTTGGTATATTTTCTTAAATACTCGTACCGATATCCTATTGAAAATATTTTAACTACAGGTGCACTTAATGGAAATTTTTGTATACCAAAGTTTGCTGGGTTTTTTTTAAGATGAATGGATATAACCCTATTCTCGTATTCTTAAATATCTAATTAAAATTTAAAATTTTACTTCATGTGTACTTAGTGAAAGATTTTGTATAACAAAACTTGTGGTTATTTGATCAGGGCTATTTGACACAAAGGAATTCATTTGGGAGGGGAATCTAACTTTTTGAGCTTTTCAAAATTTTATGTATCTATTGGTTAGTTTTCGAATATCATAATTGGACCATAGAATTTGGAAGGCATATTATTTCAGCTAAACTCGTCTGCATTTTTTATCAAAGTAGCACTGGTAACTTCGTGCCAAAGATATATTAAAGAGAAATATGTTAATAGATCTGTGATGATTGTGCTTCTGTGCGTTAACTTTCACATTCCAATTTAGGGCCAGTCGCGAGAGATATGATATGCTTTGCAACTAAATGTCTTTATTTATATACTAAGAGAAGTGTTGTATTTTATTTAACCTTCCACTGATTCTGGTACCTGTAACTCACCCATCAAATACAGTCATTTTTAACGAAGTATGCCACAATGCAACAGTAGAGTAAAATGGACGAAGAACCAACACAATTAGACAGGAAGAGGCATGAGCAAATCCTATATGATACACTTTCACATTAACTATGAACATTAAACACGAGGGCCATAAGGCCCTAGGTGGCTCATCTAAAGGGCTAAGGAACTAAATTGTTCTGAGCAAGATTCATGAAGATTCGGCTAAGAATGTGGCCTCTAGAATGTTCACGAGCTTTTTCTTCAATTTGGTCTGGTGACCTAGTTTTTGACCCCATGTGATCCGGTTTAGAACTTGTCCTAGATATAATTGGGACAAATGTTCTGAGCGAGTTTCATGATTATTGGGCTATAAAGGCTATAAAGTTTCATCAATCTCATGCAATGTCTCGCTATACGGTATCTATTAACTGAGTTTCAGTAAAGTATTTCGATTTGTTCTCGAGTTGTCAAGCAGAAACTTTTTTTTCTATTTTTAGTAACAGTGACCTTGACCCCCAACCAGCCCACCCCAAATGCGATCCCAAGTAAAGTATTGCTTTCGGGTATCTATGTATGAATATTGATTCACGATTAAGAGAATGGAAATCAAAAGTTGATTCCGCCACCCCACCCACGGGGATGCAAAATGTCGAAGTGTAAAAAGGACCATAATTTTGACAAATTTCAAACTTGAGTTTTCATAATTAGCCTATGGGTTCATTTTGATATAGGGAATAAGTGTTTTATGTTTGAATGAAATCCCTCTAGCCATTCCTGAGAAACAACTTTAAAAACTTTAACATATCTTAATAGCTTATATGTAAAATTTCTAAGTGTAAAAAGGCCCATAATTTTGACAATTCTTAACTAGAGTTACCAAACTTAGCATATAAGATCATTTAAATATGGGAAATAAATGTTTTCAGTTTAAATGAAATCCCTCAAGCTCTTTCTGAGAAACTAGCTTTCAAGAAAAACTTGACTCTTTAACCTAGCCTGAATGCTGATGCCAACTGTTTTTCTTCACAAAGTCAAGCTAAAAATGTACCAAGATACCCAGGTGCACATGCAAACATATGTTTATAAAGTTTGAACACTCTCGCTGTTATACTTCTTGGGTTACGCGTGACACAACAAGCATTCAACGGACGGACGAACGGAAAGGGCAAATCTATACGCCCCCCCACCCCCCCTGAAAGTGGGGACATAAAAACTTAAGTAATAACCTCAACATAACGCTGTGGCATATTACGTTTTAGAAATTGTACTTAAGTACAATCTAAGTTTATGCTCATGCTAATAGGGCTCCAGACCCTCGACAGCAGCACATATTTTCAGCGCGATGTGAGGTTTTGCGAACCATTTATCAGTATAGGGTTGATTAACAACATCTAAACGGTGTTTGGTGACTGGCCTGTTATTATTTATAGAGTTTAATGATTTCCTTCATCACCGCAGTTGCATTATGGGAGACTTGTGATGTGCTCCCCCACTCAATCTACATAAAGTACTTTCAACTTAGTGGACATGAAATATGTAGCTACTATATACAAAGATCAGAGGCGACACTATACACCGACAATAAGTTACAGAAAACCATTCAACATATATAATATATCAATTATGGTCTTAAACAAGTTTTCTTGAAAAATATGGCTTAAAATGGTGTTAATATTTTTACTGTTTATTTCCAATATACTATGCATTCCATAATTATGTGTCTTCCTGAAATCTTGTAATTTAAGAATGTTTGGAAATGCCTACTGAAAGCTTCAAGTGTATACTATTAAATTAATTCTAGTATTACAACTCCATGTACTTCAATCAGTAATATTTAATGATTGGTATAATATACATTTGTTATTTAACTGATTTCGGCATGAATATTCCGACATAAATGTTTGGTGAAGTATATCTGAAACTAATAGAAATTCAATATGATTTATTTCAAAAAGATCAATACTACTGGGCTAATGAACAAGTCACAGGCAATCTGTAATATCTGATGTGATAATGGCACACTGAGCTATTCATATAGCCATCCGAAAGGTTTATAATGTTGATAAATAGTAGTTTACATTGCCATTCAGAATGGGCATAAACCCTGACAAGTCTTATTAAATATCCCACAGTACCCCGGTAAATCATTGAACTTGAGATCATGAAGGTTTACTTGTAAGAAACAGATATTTCACAAACACACCAGAATGTATAATTCAAATATAATGGCTATTTTAGAACCACCATTTATTACAAAAGATCACATTCATCTAGAGCTATTGAAATCTTGAAGCGTCTACTGCTGTGTTTTCAAACTTCCTTATCGTTTGTTGGACCATAGAACGATCGTATGGCATATTATTTCCACTAGAGCTATTTGCTTTATTTTCAACTGAAATCTCAAAAGGGCTTTGTGCCAGAAATATATTCAACATCAATATGTAAATATATTTGTGGTTTTGCCTTTGTGCTTTGACAATTCCTTTCACATTTCAATTTAAGCCTTAAAGTCAGTCGCAAGACATTTAATATGCTATGCAACTAAATTTCTTAAATTCATTATACAGCTTGACCTCTTTGAACTTTACTTGACTTTCGACCGGTACCAGTATTTAAACAAGATTATGTGTTTGATAAACACACATGCCCCAGGTTGGTGCTGGATAGCCCATTTCTTATTCCAAATTAGGTCAAGGTCAAAGTGAGGTGTGGTGATATGGGTGGATTGGGTATAGTCATAAGCAACACTGTGTAAGTATCTAAGTGTTGTAGCAAGCGGTGTTGATGCTAGACAAAATGGTAAAATCTAGTTAACCAAGAAACAGCCCATTTGAATTATTCTAAGTGCAAATTAGGTCAAGGTCAAAGTGAGGTTGGGTGATATGGGTGGATTGTGAACGGTCATAAGTAACAACTGTGTTGTTGTTGTTGTTGCAGGCAGTGTTGGCGCTAGATGAAACAGTAAAATCTAGTTCACCAAGAAACAGCCCATTTGAATTATTCTAAGTGCAAATTAGGTCAAGGTCAAGGTCAAAGAGACGTTGGGTGATATGGGTCCATTGGGAATGGTCATAAGCAACAGCTGTGTAAGTATCCAAGTGTTGTAGTAAGCAGTGTAGTGATATATAACTATATTGATATCCACATGTCTGAATCTAAGTTCTTGAATCCTGTTTGAATATTGAATGTTTAGGTTCTATCGTGTGTATATAATTATGTAATATAATATGGTCATGCGTAATATGTATTCTTTTTATTTATCAAATGTGTGCTATGTAAATGTGAAGCGCAATATAATATTTTATAATTTGTGCGCTATATAAATGTAATTGTAATAAAATAATTGTTGGTGCTAAATGAAACTGTAAAATCTACTTAACCTTGTCACTGACGGAAGTACAGACAGACAGACGATGCGATTACTATATGCCCCCCTTTGGAGGCATACAAATTTGTTTTCGGTGTGATAACGGGTTATACCATCACAGAAAGGGAGACAATTAATATTTTCCTGAGCATTTGCGTAAGATAATGCAAATATCCTTTATATATACAAAGATCAGAAGCAACACAGAAAACTTTACAGTGCGTTGCATACACTTTGCATAGGGAATCAGCATATAAAGTGTGTTTTCATATTAAGGGTGTCATTACTTGATAGTTGATCTCCAGTTTAATATGGATCTTATAGTTCAATGTCCTCATGTAATCATGAAATTGCAAGATATTTTGGAATAGCCAATTGAAATCTACTCTAAATTACGAAACAAGCAAATATTACAACCACTTTGATAAATATTATTAAATAAATGGTACACAATTAACTATTTTTTATTTCGTTATGAATGTTCAGGTGTGGACTGGGTGGTAAAGTATTGTATTTCAAACTGGAATGGGTGGTTAAGTATTGTATTTCAAAAATAACAATGTGACTCGGCTCATGAACAAGCCTCAAACAAAATGTCTTATCCGACACAATAATCAATCAGACAATGAGTACTTCAAAACAGTTATCATAATGGTTTATTTAATGGATCAGGGGACATATTACAGAATCTCATGGATCAGGGGAATATAACAGAATCATCTTAAGTTAATCTTAAGTACTTACAATTATAATCAAGTTCACATTTTGGGAATGTCATATTTCCAAAACCTCATATAAAGTGGTGAATCCTTTTTACAGAAGGGTCAACCGATAGTAAATTACTAGGGATGGCAAAACTATTTGTATATTTGAATGAATGATTGTTATTTGAATAGTTAAAGAATATTAGAATATTTGTGAATTTGTGTTGCTTTTAAAAACATTAATTTATTGATTGAAAAGCGTGTTTCATTTTCAACCTAAAAGCAGTATTTCACCAGTAGATACAGAACCCCGTGTTTTAATAGATTAGCCCCGTGTCATGTGTCAGACAAAAATATTGATGAATGTATGGGTCTATGTCAGCGGTCAGCATCTAGTGGCCAGTAATACACATAAATCGGACATTATGAAGCCATAACATTTAACAGGTAATTAAATATGTAAAAGTATTAACAAAACAAATGATCAGTGTGATCACACATTTAGCAGTGATTATATACAAGAAATGTTGCTCAAATTCGCTGATAAACATATATGCTTATTGATACGTTTCCAACTTGATAAAAAATATGTGCATTGTAGATTATTGCAAGTATTCTTAATTAAAACGAGCGGGCCCTGAGGGCTCTAGGACGCTCACCTGAGACCATGTAAAACGATTGGAATTTGCATCCCTGAGGTGTTGCTTATTTTTATACCAGGGGCATAATGTGAACAATCTTGAACAAACCTTGAGGTTCGGTAAAATTCTTTAAAGTCATTCTGCTATTTCATTCTATATAAACCATGTTACCCCTTGGGGTGTGGCCAGATTTGACCCCAGGGGCATAATTTGTACAATCTTTGGAGAGGACCACTATGCAATGTTACGTACTACATATAGGAAAGCTGTGGGCCTTGCCGTTTCAGAACAGAGGATTTTTAAAGTCATTTTGCTATTTAAGTCTATATAAACCATGTGAGCCACGGGGTGTGACCAGTTTTGACCCCAGGGGCATAATGTGAACAAACTTTGTCGAGGATCACTATACAATGTTACATATCAAATATGAAACCTCTGGGCCTTGCGGTTTCAGAGAACAAGATGTTTAAAGTAATGGGGTTATTTAAGTCTATATAAACCATGTGACCCCTGGGGTGTGCCCAGTTTTGACCCCAGGGGCATCATTTGAACAATCTTTGTAGAGAACCACTATACTATTTTACATACCAAATATGAAACCTCCAGGCCTTGTAGTTTCAGAGGAAAAGATTTTTAAAGTGATATTGCTATTTGAGTCTTTATAAACCATGTGAGCCCAGGGTGTGGTCAGTTTTGACCACAGGGCTTCATTTGAACAATCTTTGTATAGGACACTATGCAATGTTACATACAAAATATGAAACCTCTGGGCCTTAGTGTTTCAGAGAAGAAGATTTTTAAAGTCATTTTGCTATTCAAGTCTATATAAACTATGTGACCCCTGAGGCGTGGCCAGGTTTGACCCCAGGGGTTCATTTGAACAATCTATGCAGAGGACCACTATGCAATGTTACATACCAAATATGAAACCTCTGGGCCTTGCAGTTTCAGAGAAAAAAAATTTAAGTCATTTTGCTATTCAAGTCTATACAAACCATGTGACCCCGGGATGTGGCCAGTTTTGACCCCAGGGGCATCATTTGAACAATCTTTGTAGAGGACCACTATACAATGTTACATACCAACTATGAAACCTCTCGGCCTTGGGGTTTCAGAGAAGATTTTTAAAGTCATTTTGCTAATATGAAACCTCTGGGCCTTAGTGTTTCAGAGAAGATTTTTAAAGTCATTTTGCTATTCAAGTCTATATAAATTATGTGACCCCTGAGGCGTGGCCAGGTTTGACCCCAGGGGTTCATTTGAACAATCTATGCAGAGGACCACTATGCAATGTTACATACCAAATATGAAACCTCTGGGCCTTGCAGTTTCAGAGAAAAAAAAATTAAGTCATTTTGCTATTCAAGTCTATATAAACCATGTGACCCCGGGATGTGGCCAGTTTTGACCCCAGGGGCATCATTTGAACAATCTTTGTAGAGGACCACTATACAATGTTACATACCAACTATGAAACCTCTCGGCCTTGGGGTTTCAGAGAAGATTTTTAAAGTCATTTTGCTATTCAAGTCTATATAAACCATGTGACCCCTGGGGCGTGGCCAGGTTTGACCCCAGGGGCATCATTTGAACAATCTTTGTAGAGGACCACTATGCAATGTTACATACCAAGTATAAAACTTCTAGGCCTTGCGGTTTCAGAGAAGATTTTTAAAGTCATTTTGCTATACAAGTCTGTATAAACAATGTGACCCACCGGTCATGACCAGTTTTAATCCCAGGGGCATCATTTGATAAATCTTTGTAGAGGACCACTAGAGGATGTCACATATCAAATATGAAAGCTCTAAGCCTTGTGGTTTCAGAGAAGATTTTTTAAAGTTTTTATTTTGTTTTTAAATCTATTTTTAGCTCTAGTGACCTGGAACGATTTGAACAATTTTGAAAGAGGGTCACTCAAGGATCATTCCTGTGAACTTCGGTGAAAATCTGCCCAGTGGTTTAGGAGATGATTTTTGAATGAAAATGTTGACACACAACGGATGACGCTTGACGCACAACAGACGCCGGACAAAAGGCGATCCTAAAAGCTCACCATGAGCACATTGTGCTCAGGTGAGCTAAAAATGTAGTCTTCATCGCGATAATGGGCCAAATAGTTGACAGCATACGAACGTCGGACGACACCGGAGATGTCCCCTATACCAATAGCTCACCTAGCACTTCGTGCTCAGGTGAGCTAAAAATAATTTAAGCATCAAAAACATGCTGCACAATATATTATGAATACTTTGCAAGGAGTGTCGTTCCATGAACACTGCAGGGGAGGAAAATAAACTATCTACTTCAAATGATTAATTTTTTACAATTCATCTTTTTTACACAGATATAGCACATTTTACCATATTTGTTTATAAAGTTCAGCATTTAAAGATGTTATCAGCTGAAAGAAAGTATAAGCTGTTGTGCTTAAATTACAAGACCAGCAAATTGACAGTTTTCGAAATCTTTATCAAAGACGACAGTAAGAAACAAACAGTAAAAATAAATTAAAGTTACTGGAATAATGGTGTCTTTATTAAATTATAATCAACTTAATTTCAAAGCATTTGTAAGGCAAAATAAATAAGATGAATACTTATATTAATAAATAATAATAAATATTAACAGTTTTCGTAATCTTATACTAAAGATTCATAGAACATTTTCCCTGATTGTACAGCCGTGTTCAACCTGTGGATCAATTACACTACAGGAAGATTTGGATGCTTTTGCTAAAGTTCCACAATAACCTGATTTCTGAGATTAACACAAGACCTGGGTCCAAGCCGGGGGGGGGGGTAGGCCACTTCTAGGGACAGTAAGACTATGGGAAAATTGATTATCAAATTCTAAACCAACCCTATGTCTGAGATTAAAACAAGCACAAGGTCATGTCTGGGTCTAAGGTCGGGGCTGTGTAGACCCCATAACTTTCGTACTATAGATCAAAAAGACGATGGAAGGATTGAAAACTGTTGTTTGTTCAAATTCTACACCTACCTCATTTCTGAGATTCAAGCACAAGGCCATATATGGGCTGAGTAGGCCCCTTTAAGGGCAGGCAGGATGTGGCTGTGGATCAGGTAGATGCCCGACATGTAGGGTACATTCCAGACTCCACTGAAAATGGATTGATAAATGTTGCTGAACATAGTGATCACTAAATAACTTAATACTTTTGTAGCAATGTATTATGTCTGCACAAAAGAAATAAGTCAATTATAATTTGACATACTTGTACCCATGCTTTGGCAGTCAGAATACAAATATGACGAGTTTTTATATGGTTGTTGCTTATAATAACAGTTGTAGCTAATAACTTGGTTTGTGTGTTATTAACTTATGTTCTGCATTTTACAAGTAAACAAAAATATGGATTAAAATTAACTCAAAGCTTGTTTTAATGGGACCTTTGAAAATGTTCCTACTTACACTTAATATCTGTTCACAATGTCTATATAATCCTTTGACCGGGCGTAGAACCCCGTGGAGCTGACGGCGCCCCAGAAGTTGGACCAGGCCTTGCCGTAGCGAGATAACATGGGGGCCAACACTGATCTGCAGTGCAAATTAAAAAAAGGCATAGATTGAAGACCCTTTATGTTTTAATTATGTTACTTAAGCTAGGACCTTTGACAGCTGAATCAAAATTCTGTCACACTTACCATTAGGCCAGCTGAACCTAAATTAACATATGAGGCGGGTCGTGGGAAAACCGGGCTTAATGCATGTGTGTTAAGTGTCGTCCCGCATCAGCCTGCGCAGCCCCATTACGACACTTAAGGCACATGCATTAAGCCCAGGTTTCCCAAGACACGCCTCATATATTGTTTACACTATGTAAATGATAGAAGAGTTTTCTCAAATATCAATAAAAAACTTGACATGCTTTACCATGTTAAACATTTCTATTCACATTTACTCATTAACTACACATTATTTCCAATAATTGTTTGTGTTTGATTTCGCTCATTTCAATTAAGACACTTTTCTATTTGGACACACACAAAAAAGTTGATTTGCCATTCTGTGAGTAGGTTCCTTTAAAATAAGAATAAATGAAATACTTAGATGGGAAAACCAGCAGCCATTTATTGCACATACAAATTTGTAATTTTACGAGATGTGAAACAGATAATGTCGGCCCTACCTGTTTTGCTGCATCAAAAGTTTCCGACTGTGTTTTCCAGGTGCACCTCCCCATTGATGTTGAACTAGTACTGGCAATTTTTCTTTACACATTCTTCACTGTGGAAGGGAAAAAATACTGGTACATCAGAAATAACGCTTCAATTTGACACTGCGATACTTTTTCATCATTTCCACTAAGTTGGACATTTTAATTATAATCTCACAAACAAAAAGAAGAAAGTACATCGCAAATACAGTTCAGCTGAAGTGAAGCAACTATATTTGTTGAAGCACACATGCATTGTAACTCTAAATAGAATTTGTGTTTCATCACGTGAACCGTAAATTCAGACAGGCGTTTGGGATTTCAATTTATGATACGCCTTGTTATGATGAAATTTGAAATTAATTACAAGAAACTACATAATAGTTTTATATAGAAATTGAATATTTTGCATATGGATATTAATAATAAAAAGGGTAAGTTACATTTATGCTTTGAGATTGCAAAATTGGCTAGTGTATACTTGTATATGTACATGATTAATATGACAAGTTATATCGCGATCCAGCTATTTAGCGATCGTAATCCATGGACCCCGCAAATCACAATATAATGGAGTTGCAGTGTATTTTACTCACCAAAGCAGAGTCAGAAATTTTGATTCGAGTAATTACTTGTCAGATCTAGGAGAAGTGGTACATGTAGCTGATACCTGCCATGAAATTCACATTATTCAGTTATTCTGAGAGCATGACAACTGATGGCTGATGTCAAGTGCACAAAACATAGTGTTTTTTTTACAAATGCGTTCACTGCATTGCTCGAACGTCAAAACAATTAATTAAGAACCTGAATTGATAGCTTAGAAAATGAGTAACGTTTGACCATAAGTGATATCAGTATATAACTCACATAGCTCCGTTGCTGGCATCCTTTTCCGTCACATGATCGGAGGGGTCGACAATGTGGAGAGACTCGTAGTCCTGGCCATGTTTCAGTAGGAAGCTTTTCAACTCCTTCTGGTGAAGTTCAATCTGTAACAGAGACAAGTTTTGATGAAGTTCAGTATGTAACAGATACAGACAGGCTCTGATGAAGTTCAGTATGTAACAGATACAGACAGGCTCTGATGAAGTTCAGTATGTAACAGATACAGACAGGTTCTGATGAAGTTCAGTATGTAACAGAGACAGGTTCTGATGAAGTTAAATCTGTAACAGAGACAGGTTCTGATGAACTTTAATCTGTAAATACAAGTATTACCAACTGCAACTCAATAATCAGTCTCAGAAATTTTGTTGTGTAATGAAATTAAGAAAAATCATTGGTATGATTTTAATTTATATATATTAGTGTTATATATTATTGTTTAACGGCGTGTTATTGGTTGCCGTCGCCACATCTATTTATGTGCGACGTCGCACGTTCATGCCTTATTCATTTTGATGTAATGTAATTGTGAAAGCGTTTTAAAAAACATTAAGATTCAAATCCAATTACTATTGCGAGGCTGACATCCTATCGGAAGTTCCATATTTGATAAAATATTAACTACACGTATTTATTCTAAATTAAGTGTTTTTCTGTGACGGAAAAGATAATGAAATATCGTTATAAATATGGAATAGAAGAACAAAATTATTTGTACATTTAAACCATATATTTTTATATAGATCTATACAATATGCCAAATTGTCTACTGTTTTTATGTTTGGTTGTATGATATTTTCTCTACATTATATTATTGCTATTGTTATTATTGATATAACTGAGAATCAACTTTGTCATCAATGATCATTGTCATCGCTGTCACTGTCATCAATGATCATTGTCATCACTGTCACTGTTATCAATGATCATTGTCATCACTGTCACTGTCATCAATGATCATTGTCATCACTGTCACTGTCATCAATGATCATTGTCATCACTGTCACTGTCATCAATGATCATTGTCATCACTGTCACTGTCATCAATGATCATTGTCATCACTGTCACTGTCATCAATGATCATTGTCATCACTGTCACTGTCATCAATGATCATTGTCATCACTGTCACTGTCATCAATGATCATTGTCATCGCTGTCACTGTCATCATCGTCATTGTCATCGCTGTCACTGTCATCATCGTCATTGTCATCGCTGTCACTGTCGTCATCGTCATTGTCATCACTGTCATCAATGATCATTGTCATCGCTGTCACTGTCATCATCGTCATTGTCATCACTGTCACTGTCATCATCGTCATTGTCATCACTGTCACTGTCATCATCGTCATTATGTCGTCAACATTATTGTTGTCGGAATAAACAAGAAAACGTAGTTGACGCATTCTTGCTTACTCCAGCCCTCGCTACAAATTGTGTGCCTCGTTAAAGAATACTGGTACGTTAATTGACTAGACTGAACAGTGCATGCAGTTATACATGTGCCTTGTTAAAGAATACTGGTATGTTAACTGACTAGACTGAACAGTGCATGCAGTTATACATGTGCCTCGTTAAAGAATACTGGTATGTTAATTGACTAGACTGAACAGTGCATGCAGTTATACATGTGCCTCGTTAAAGAATACTGGTATGTAAATTGACTAGACTGAACAGTACATGCAGTTATACATGTGCCTCGTTAAAGAATACTGGTATGTTAATTGACTAGACTGAACAGTGCATGCAGTTATACATGTGCCTTGTTAAAGAATACTGGTATGTTAATTGACTAGACTGAACAGTGCATGCAGTTATACATGTGTGCCTCGTTAAAGAATACTGGTATGTTAACTGACTAGACTGAACAGTGCATGCAGTTATACATGTGTGCCTTGTTAAAGAATACTGGTATGTTAATTGACTAGACTGAACAGTGCATGCAGTTATACATGTGTGCCTTGTTAAAGAATACTGGCATGTTAATTGACTAGACTGAACAGTGCATGCAGTTATACATGTGCCTTGTTAAAGAATACTGGTATGTTAATTGACTAGACTGAACAGTGCATGCAGTTATACATGTGTGCCTTGTTAAATAATACTGGTATGTCAATTGACTAGACTGAACAGTGCATGCAGTTATACATGTGTGCCTTGTTAAAGAATACTGGTATGTTAATTGACTAGACTGAACAGTGCATGCAGTTATACATGTGTGCCTTGTTAAAGAATACTGGTATGTTAATTGACTAGACTGAACAGTGCATGCAGTTATACATGTGTGCCTTGTTAAAGAATACTGGTATGTTAATTGACTAGATTGAACAGTGCATGCAGTTATACATGTGCCTTGTTAAAGAATACTGGTATGTTAATTGACTAGACTGAACAGTGCATGCAGTTATACATGTGCCTTGTTAAAGAATACTGGTATGTTAATTGACTAGACTGAACAGTGCATGCAGTTATACATGTGCCTTGTTAAAGAATACTGGTATGTTAATTGACTAGACTGAACAGTGCATGCAGTTATACATGTGTGCCTTGTTAAAGAATACTGGTATGTTAATTGACTAGATTGAACAGTGCATGCAGTTATACATGTGCCTTGTTAAAGAATACTGGTATGTTAATTGACTAGACTGAACAGTACATGCAGTTATACATGTGCCTTGTTAAAGAATACTGATATGTTAATTGACTAGACTGAACAGTGCATGCAGTTATACATGTGTGCCTTGTTAAAGAATACTGGTATGTTAATTGACTAGACTGAACAGTGCATGCAGTTATACATGTGCCTTGTTAAAGAATACTGATATGTTAATTGACTAGACTGAACAGTGCATGCAGTTATACATGTGTGCCTTGTTAAAGAATACTGGTATGTTAATTGACTAGACTGAACAGTACATGCAGTTATACATGTGCCTTGTTAAAGAATACTGGTATGTTAATTGACTAGACTGAACAGTGCATGCAGTTATACATGTGTGCCTTGTTAAAGAATACTGGTATGTTAATTGACTAGACTGAACAGTGCATGCAGTTATACATGTGCCTTGTTAAAGAATACTGGTATGTAAATTGACTAGACTGAACAGTACATGCAGTTATACATGTGTGCCTTGTTAAAGAATACTGGTATGTTAATTGACTAGACTGAACAGTGCATGCAGTTATACATGTGCCTTGTTAAAGAATACTGGTATGTTAACTGACTAGACTGAACAGTACATGCAGTTATACATGTGCCTTGTTAAAGAATACTGGTATGTTAATTGACTAGACTGAACAGTGCATGCAGTTATACATGTGCCTTGTTAAAGAATACTGGTATGTTAATTGACTAGACTGAACAGTACATGCAGTTATACATGTGCCTTGTTAAAGAATACTGGTATGTTAATTGACTAGACTGAACAGTACATGTAGTTATACATGTGTGCCTTGTTAAAGAATACTGGTATGTTAATTGACTAGACTGAACAGTGCATGCAGTTATACATGTGCCTTGTTAAAGAATACTGGTATGTTAATTGACTAGACTGAACAGTACATGCAGTTATACATGTGTGCCTTGTTAAAGAATACTGGTATGTTAATTGACTAGACTGAACAGTGCATGCAGTTTTACATGTGTGCCTTGTTAAAGAATACTGGTATGTTAATTGACTAGACTGAACAGTACATGTAGTTATACATGTGTGCCTCGTTAAAGAATACTGGTGTTAATTGACTAGACTGAACAGTGCATGCAGTTTTACATGTGTTCCTTGTTAAAGAATACTGGTATGTTAATTGACTAGACTGAACAGTGCATGCAGTTATACATGTGCCTTGTTAAAGAATACTGATATGTTAATTGACTAAACTGAACAGTACATGCAGTTATACATGTGTGCCTTGTTAAAAAATACTGATATGTTAATTGACTAAACTGAACAGTACATGCAGTTATGCATGTGCTTATTTTAAGACTAAAATGCTACAGAAGATGTTTAAGAAAACAACAACTGTCTTGGAAATTTCCCTTTCCTTTTTATTTTGTCCATTTTAGAAAATAGCTACCATCCAGAATGGTAGTAGTAATCTAGCCCACTTCCATAAATTATTCAATGACAGCAAACAGATAATTTTGCAAACTATTTGCTGTTACATACAGACAGTGATCAACCTTAAAACAAAATCTATAAAATATTCAGTGGCAATAAATATGGTAATATGTCAGTCCGCAGTTGTTCTATCTTAAAAATTCTGAAATAAATACAAGGTTTTGTTTTCATTAGTTTCATGTCCCACAAGTTGAAGCAATGTAACTACCGTTAAATATTCAATCCACATTTATCAATTCTCTCGAACAATTGTTAAACAAATGGTGTACAAGGCCATAAATAAAATACTGTTTGTTTCCCCTCCTGTGACCCTTGCTTATAAAGCGTGGGTAGGTAGGTAGGAAAAAAAGTTTTTTCGTCATTTGTTTCTTTTTGCAACTCACATTTTGACAAGTATGTCCATTGAATATTAGTTTACCATTATTGTTTTTTTTGTTTGAAATGGATTTGATTCAAACAAAAGTAACATATTGTGTAATGACTGTGTGTTGATTGGTAATCAATTGACATATTTTTACAGATTCATACCCAAAATTGTTGATGCAAAAAAATAAAAATCAGTTTACCAGGTTCAAAAAATATTTTGGGTAGGGGCGATTTTATGGGTAGGTAGTAGGAGGGGAAACAAACAGTATTTTATTTTTGGCCCAATACCATATTTTTGCATACATGCTTAAAACTTTTATCTGAACCAGGTATACAAGAACAGTTAAATAATTGAACACTGCACAGTCAAAAGAATCAAAACCTTGCACTGTCAAAACAATCAAATTTCATAATTTCTGTTGAACAATTTTCAGCACCATTAACAGTAAACGACCTGACTCAACATTTCACTGTTCACAGCGCTCATATCTTTTGACACCAATATTTCAATAATTCAACTGAAGCATATGGAACATTCATCATACTATTGACAAACTGTCTGCATCTCAACAAACTGTCTGCATCTCAACAAACTGTCTGCATCTCAACAAACTGTCTGCATCCTAACAAACTGTCTGCATCTCAACAAACTGTCTGCATCCTAACAGTCTGCATCTCAACAAACTGTCTGCATCTCAACAAACTGTCTGCATCTGAACAAATTTTCACCATTTTGTGCAATTTAACAAACAGAACTATACAATGCAGAATAATTACACTTTGCCACTACTGGTGACAACAATAGCGTTCATTTCAAAATTTAAATAACACACATTAAACGAGGTGTCTTTATTAATCTACATTTGAAAAGCTCCATGGGGAATCACATTTGTAAACCTTAACACAAAACAGGGTCCAACAATGCACCAAAGCTAACCATAAACAGAGCATAAGGTATAGCATGGTTACCATTGGCAATTGCAATTGTTATGTTGGTGTATTTGCATACTGTTAAATGGCAGAGTGAAATTTCTTGCCACGAAATAGGAGTGGGTGTTGGATGCACTTGTTTGTGAAGCTATTTTACTTTCAAATGAATAAGTTAGGTACATTTATTTGCATATTGGTTAACAGAAAAACATATGACAATAAATATAATACAATGATGAATATAGTCTTTAAATTTTATTGCTAGAAACCAGTGCATCTTTTAGTAAAATAAATGTACCTTATTATTTAATCAAAATCAAGCTAAAAAACTAATGCGTAAAAAACTTTTCGAAAATCTTTTTTCATATAAAATGTGTACCACACAAAAGTAGAATTCCAAATTCAATCATTTTAAATTATTAAAATCGGGAAGTTCAGTGAAGTTCACATTTCTGTTGAAGGTGAACATATGCTCAACAAAATTCCTCAATAATTACAATTCAGACACAAAGACAAACACAGAATCCCACTATGACATATGGTGAGAATAAAGCAAAACAAAAATTTCACTCACAATCTCAGTAAGAATTTTGATATGCGTAATCACTTGGTGTACCAATTCAAAATTATGCGCAGTGGTCCTAATAACTGCCACGAAAATACATAAATCATAAAATTAATATTAACAAGAGATGTTTGTAAAACATGTATGCCCCCTGACTTGCAGCCAAGTTGTGAATATGTGCAATTGTTAAGAAAAATGTTTAATACTCAAGCCCAAGCGAGGTCTCGATATATGGTATCTATGTATGAAGTTTCATTAAAATATCACAATGCGTTCTCAAGTTATTGAGTGGAAACCGTTTTTCTATTTGAGTAATGGTGACCTTCACCTTGACCCCACCCACCCCATATGCAATCCAAGCAAGGTCTTGATGTAAGGGATCTATGAATAAAGTTTCATTAAAATATCTTAATGCGTTCTCAAGTTATTGAGCGGAGCCCGTTTTTCTATTTTTAGTAACGGTGACCTTGACATTGACCCCACCCATCCCATTCGCAATCCCAAGCGAGGTCTTGATGTAAGGTATCTATGTATAAAGTTTCATTAAAATATCCCAATGCGTTCTTAAGTAATTGAGGGGAACCAGTTTTTCTATTTTTAGCAACTGTGACCTTGACCTTTGACCTGTTGACTTCAAAATGTATAGGGTTCTTCCTTTCCTCCCAAGTAACCAGCGTACCAACTTTCATGATCGTAGGTCAAAGCGTTCTCAAGATATCATCCGGAAACGAAATGGTCTACGGATAGACCTACCGACTGAGCGACCGACCGACCTACTGACAGACAGACAGGTGCAAAGCAAGATACCCCCACTTCTTCGAAGGGGAGCATAATTTACTAGACACTCATTGAAAGTTGGGACAAATTTGGAATCATAGATGCCATTTCCAGCTACCTGTATGTTTTATACTGAAATATCTTTAAATCTGGCGCAATCTTGTGATTTAGGGAGAACCCGAGTACCTGTCAGGATCTGGAATTGAACACCAAACGCAGCAGTGAAAAGTGAGCGTACCAACCACTGTGCTAGCCGGACAGACTTAATTTTACTTCAGTCTTATTGTAATAGTTATACTTACACTGAGACTGATTCTCGATTTCGGGTAGCCCAGGGCTGAAAGAACTCCCTCAAAAATGGCATGGGCCGTTCAATTAGTATCCCAGAGGATGGTCTTCCACCTGAAAGAGGGGTGTTACAAAAATTGTATGGAGGGGCACTACAAAAGTAGATAAGAGGAACATTTCAAAAGTAGTCATCATGGGTATTTCAGATGTAGTCATGAGGGGCATTTTAAAAGTAGTCATGATGGGTATTTCAAATGTAGTCATGAGGGGTATTTTATTAGTAGTTAAGAGCGGTACTTTAAAAGTAGACATACATTTGTCATTTTCATTATCATCTTGCAAGGATTTTTTTCATATGTGCAGGATTTTCTTTTTCTTGTTATTCCAAATTTATTTATTTCCATAGACATATTTGATAAAAACAACATACAACATATTTAGCGATACATAAGTATGTCTGGAAAATAAAGTTTTGGTGTGTGTTTTTTTAACAAGGATAAAATATGAGAAAAACAAGAGGGCCCTAGGACGCTCACGTGAGACCTTGTAACCCAATCGGAATTTGCATCCCCGAGGAGTGGCTTATTTTTATCGCAGGGGCATAATATGAACAATCTTGAAAAACCTCTGGGCCTTGCGGTTTCAGGTAAATATTTTTAAAGTAACTTCGCTATTTAAGTCTATATAAAGCATGCGACACCACTGGGTGCCACCATATTTGACCCTAGTGGCATAATTTGAACAGTCTTTGGAGAGGACCACTATGCAATGTTACATACCAAATATAGGAAAGCTGTGGGCTTTGCCATTTCAGAGGAAAAGATTTTTTGCAATTTAAGTCTATATAAACCATGTGACCCCAGAGGCGTGACCAGATTTGACCCTAGGGGCATAATTTAAACAATATTTGTAGAGGACCACTATACAGATGTTACATACCAAATATAAAACCTCTAGGCCTTGCAGTTTCAGAGAAGAATTTAAAAGTCATTTTGCTATTAAAGTCTATATAAACCATGTGACTCTTGGGATGTGGTCAGTTTTGACCCATGGGGCATAATTTGAACAATCTTTGTAGAGGACCACTTGAGGATGTTACATACCAAATACAAAACCTCTGGGTCTTGAGTTTTATGGAAAAATTTTAAAGACATTTCGCTATTTAAGTTTATGTAAACCATGTGATCACCGGGGCGT
>JAPFQT010000370.1:0-82500 GCA_027627225.1 Congeria kusceri | reverse complement strand
GGTGGCAGTAGTAGTAGTAGTAGTTGTGGTGGTGGTGGTAGTGGTGTTGGTGGTGGTGGTAGTAGTAGTATTAGCAGTGGTGTTGGTGGTAGTGGTGGTGGTAGTAGTAGTAGTAGTAGTGGTGGTGGTGGTAGTGGTGTTGGTGATGGTGGTGGTGGTAGTAGTAGTAGTAGTAGTAGTGGTGGTGGTGGTAGTGGTGTTGGTGGTGGTGGTAGTAGTAGCAGTGGTGGTGGTGGTGGTAGTAGTGGTGGTGGTAGTAGTAGTAGTAGTAGTAGTGGTGGTAGTGGTGCTGGTGGTGGTGGTAGTAGTAGTAGTAGTAGTAGTAGTGGTGGTGGTGGTGGTGGTGGTAGTGGTGTTGGTGATGGTGGTAGTAGTAGCAGTGGTGGTGGTGGTAGTGGTGTTGGTGATGGTGGTGGTGGTAGTAGTAGTAGTAGTAGTAGTGGTGGTGGTAGTGGTGTTGGTGATGGTGGTGGTGGCAGTAGTAGCAGTGGTGTTGGTGGTAGTGGTGGTGGTAGTAGTAGTAGTAGTAGTAGTAGTGGTGGTGGTGGTAGTGGTGTTGGTGATGGTGGTGGTGGTAGTAGTAGTAGTAGCAGTGGTGTTGGTGGTAGTGGTGGTGGTAGTAGTAGTAGTAGTAGTAGTAGTAGTAGTAGTAGTAGTAGTGGTGGTGGTGGTAGTGGTGTTGGTGGTGGTGGTAGTAGTAGTAGTAGCAGTGGTGTTGGTGGTAGTGGTGGTGGTAGTAGTAGTAGTAGTAGTAGTAATAGTAGTAGTAGTAGTAATAGTAGTAGTAGTAGTTGTAGTAGTAGTAGCAGCAGCAGCAGTAGTAGTAGTTGTAGTAGTAGTAGTAGTAGTAGTTGTTGTTGTAGTAGCAGCAGCAGCAGCAGAGCAGCAGTAGTAATAGTAGTAGTAGTAGAAGTTGTAGTAGTAGTAGCAGCAGCAGCAGCAGCAGTAGTAGTAGTAGTAGTAGTAGTAGTAGTAGCAGAAGCAGTAGTAGTAATAGAAGAAGTAATAGTTGTAGCTGCAGCAGCAGCAGTAGTAGTAATAGTTATAGTAGCAGTAGCAGTAGTAGCTGCAGCAGCATCAGCAGTAGTAGTAATAGTAGTAGTAGTAGTAGCAGCAGCAGCAGTAGTAGTGATAGTAGTAGTAATAGTAGCAGCAGCAGCAGTAGTAGTAGTAGTAATAATAGTGGATGTGGTAGTGGTGGTGGTTGTATTTTAGATGATTAAGTGGTTGTTGTTGTTAATGATATAACTTTGTTAAATTAGTGAGGCAATTTATTTACTGGCTAATACCATGTTTGTCCATTGTAGTTTATAATGAAGGAATACTTCTGGCAAATTACTTTACAAAATAACAAATTACTAAACCAAATGACCATGAAGGGAGCAATATGCTCGTGCATTGCGAGCTGTTTTACGGGTTGGAACAATATTCTTGTCTTATGCTATTATATTGGTCTTTGTCATTTGTTTTCTTTACAGTCAACCAAACACCGTTCTGGAAAAACGAGTATTTAATACGCATTTAATGCGTATTATACGCTGCGGTATTTGCACTGTAATTTTTGTGCGTTAAATGCACAATAAATACACTTTTAGTACACTGTGTATTTTTTCTGTACTTTTTCTGCATTTTTAACAAAAAAGTGTATTAATGCACTAGTAAATACACATAAAATACACTTTAAATAAATACACTCAAGTGTATTTTTCAAAGAAATAGCAGTGTTCATTCTGGGCTGCGCCTTTGCGGGATTGACGCAAAAAAATAATAAACGGGCGCAACAAAAATATTGTCAGAAGGCCATTTGGGCGCATCACCTCGCTTACATCATCACAAATTGATAACAGTGCTGTCTGAAATTTGCATGCGGTTTAAGATGATTTTAATTTTTATAAAAAAACCATGTCGAAGCAAAAAGCAGATAAAGATAGCATTGAGGGACAAAATCTTCCGAATTTTCCACCAAAATTCCTAGGCAAAAATGAGAACAATGTGGAAAATGAGGGCGAGAAAACATCCTTTGATCTGGCCGTACCCATAGTGCCATACTTCATCCGGAAGTTTGAGAGTACAAACAGATAAATATTCCACAAAGGTTGACAAGGGTTTTTAAGAGAAATGTTTGTGGTAAGCGCGCAATGATAAGAGTAATTTTATGTTTTTGACAATGGAAATAAAAACATAATAAAAGTAACATGAATATTATAAATATGAGATAGTATGTTGCACCTCCCCCCCCCCAAGATAATCCTTATATGGCGCACTGATTGTGTGGCCATGGGCACACCCGCAACTCGGCCTAGAATGAACACTGCCTATTCTATGATGTTACACATGTGTACCAAAAATTATTTGAATATGTCATGCCTTTCTTGAGTTATCATCCAGAAACCAAAAACCAACAAGCTTACTCCTATATACCCCCCCCCCCAAACTCCGTTTGTGGGGGTAGAATAAAATAAGCTTTATTGGCCATGCCACAAAATTTGATGTTTTCTTAATACTACACAATCACAGTGTTTCGGTCTGCCAAAATCATGATATTATTTATGACAGATGTTTTTCCATGCAATAAAGGAAGACATGATACAACACTATACTCCCTAAATTACCCCGGCACTGAATTTGTTCACAAAAAAAGCAAGTACAACATATTTTTATGAACCCCCGAAAAATGAAGATCATTTTATAGCTAAGTGGAAGAATATTTGACTAAATTATATTTGATTTGCTACAAGTGAAGTACAAAACTGCAACATGACATGACAATAACGCAATTTTCAATGCTTACCGATAAATCTACAAATGCTGCCACTCGTTTGCCAATAATTGTGATTATGAAGCGAATACCAAACAATTATGCGACCACTTCTAAAGATCACCCTTTGTACAGAACCATTCTTCAGTGAAGCTAGCGGCCTACATTAGATCAGAGCTAATAGCACCAACATCAAAGCTCAATGGTAGCATTCGAGGTGTTTACAATTTTGTACGTAATTATGAAAAAACTTAAAATTATCCCTCTGAGATAATTATCATTGGACCATAAATCAATCAATGATTCACAATCTATTCAGACATTCTGAAGGTATGCAGACAAATAACATCGTCGTAGTCGACAACGAGCTCTCCAGTGACACCTAGTATTATGAAATACGCAACTATTTTCGGTACACTGACGAGCTGTCATTTCCAAATAATCGGTAAATAAAAAACGAGATAATATCCTCTAGTGACGAATTACACATAATTACAATTTTTCTTTTTAAGTTGTTCACAAAACGAATAAATGTACCGTTATTTCAAAGCCAAACAGCCAAAGAACTATGATCCTAACAGCTTGAGGCCAGCCTGACACCACTACACGAAAGTAAGAAGTGCCATTTTGAATATCGTTTAATTTGCCCAATGGTAATCATTATGATATTGAATATGATTAGAACATGACATGGTGGGAAGATTTAAGTTAACAACTTGCAACTTTTAAGCGTTACATACATCGTCAAACATCATTTTTGTTGTTTTTCATCGCAATTGCATCTATTTTGAAATATGTAAACTGTGTTTAATATTATTCTGAATGTTAAAATAAATAAAAATAAAGGCGTTAACAACACTTTGAGACGCTAATTGTGGACCGATTTTTGAGCAAATTTGTTGTTTACGCGGAACTTTGTTTACATAATAATGTATTAAATGCACTGTCAAAACATAACTTAAGCTTTTTATAATTGCAATTTACAATATATAGTAGATGTATGATTCGTTTTTAATTGATATAATTGTTTTTGTAATAAATAAATAAAGTCCCAAAAACTGCTTGGATTCTGTTTCGCGTATTTGTCTAATTGTGTCAAGTAGCCAATATTATCGCCTCGGGACAAATCCCGAGTTTTCGGTCGTTTTCTATTTAATTTGCAGAAAGATGTTTCAGGTGTGAAAGCTTATGAATAGATAATTTTTTAAATGTGCTACAGGCAGTAAAATGGGTAATTAAGATAAACTGACAGCATTACACATGATTTAATTTCAATCCTGATACTTGTTTATCAATTGAACAAATATGAAGATTTTCTACAAATTATTTTTTTGTGTAAAATGTCAGATGCACCAGAGCCCGGATATTCCGGATTTTTGAAAACTACTGTCCGACCGCTAAAATAAGTATGCCTATAGTAGCCTAGTGGATAGCATGTCCGAGTCGCTTTCCGAAGGTCCCAGGCTCGATTCCCAGCAGAGCTTGAAAATGTTTTCATCTACTTTTTCAACAGATTTGCTATTGCAGATGCTTAATAAATTAAAAGGGACTACATTTTTAAGATGTTTCCAAAAGAAAACAACAATATTCTGTTAGTAACTCCCTTTAAGTAACTTGAACATATATCACATAACACTTGCTAATATGGTTGAAAAGCTTGTAGCACAGTCTTTGCATTCGTATCATATTTAATATTTCTAATACTCAGCCACTTGTTGATTGTTTATCAGGTTAAGATTGAGTTTTGCTCAACTCCACAGCTTTTGATCTTCTACAGACTAATCATCCGTCTTCCACAGACAGCGTTAAGTTATGAAACTGTTTACGGTCGTTTTTTACTATTTACTCGTACATGTAGATCCAGATAATTTGTCTTAGAAATTAAAATATAGTGTCAGAATGCCTTTAAATTAATATATGTATGAAGCCCAATGAAAGAACATGCAATTGAAAATCAGAAAAAGAATTTGTCTCATTAGGTTTCTTGCCAGACAGTTTTTTTTTTATAATTCAAATGTATAATACCGAACAAATGTTACAATAAATAAATGAATAATTTCATTCAGACATTTTTATAACCCCTTTATTAGAACTGAAACTCGTCATCCCTCTTATTGCCCAGAGCATCTATTATGTGCCCAGTGTTACGTAATAGCGCACAACTGGAGCGCCTTCAGTGCTTTGAATGAACAATAAACCACCACAGTGTGCCATAAGAATCTGATTGTGGAATCCTTTTCCAAAATATTAGCATACCCAATAGACGACAGCATGGCTGATTACCCAAAATGACTACTTTAAACTCAACCCTGCTTTTGAGAGTTTACAATTGCTTTCACATCGTTATCAACTGAAGGGATCAAATTAGCACTGGCAAATTAGTGCCCAATATAATTATATCCGAGAGAAAAATGTTAATAGATCTGTGATTGCGAATTTGAGAGTTACTCATTGCTTTCACATTCCGATTTAAAGACTTAGTCAGTCGCAAGAAAAAAAAAAATAGACGTGTCACAGACATGGAGGCCCCCACATGTTTGGACACAGACAAAGGGCATGTTGCCAACACTAATATTTGCCTCCACTAATTTATATATATATACATATTTTTTTCTAAAATGGAGAAAGCGACAAAGGGACTTCATTCTGCCAAAACTGCTTGCAGATAAAATTCCTTCCTTTATGACCACGTTAAGGATCTTCTGCTGTGAAAGTTTGACAAAAATCTGCAAGGCAGTAAAAGAGGAGATGAGTCCACAACATTTTGGAAGTATATATTCAAAAGTGGAAAACTAGACAATCAGACAGATGCTCCCACTTATGAAGCTTGTTCTACATAGCCCCGCATTGTCTATACGTATACAAATTATTTTGCTAAAGAAAGTTTCCTTTTATACTGTACTTTCTGCTTATTCTGTGAAGTAAACTGAGGTATCACAAATTTCCAATCAATAGTTTTAATCTTGACAAAATATTGTCATAAAACGTAACATTGATACATTTGACCTTGGACCTAGGGTTCTGGTTCCAGCAAGCTACAAACCGTATCACCATGCTTAATTATATTGCCATGTTATTTAAAATTCCTTCCATGCTGGACAAAATGATGCCCCAGAAAGGGTCGATTGTTTAAATTCTTATATTTGACATCTGACCTTTAAGGGTGACCGTGACCTCTTACTTAGGGACTTGGTTCTTGCACGCAACACACCATCTCAACATGCTTAGCACTTCTGCCTGGTTATTGGATGCAATTCCCCGCTGGGCAAAAATCATATATTTTACCTATGACCTTTAAGTGTAACCTTGACCTTGGACCTAGGGACCTGATTCTTGCGTGCGACACACTGTGACCTTGACCTTGTACCTGGTTCTTGCGCACAACACACCATGTCATCATGTTTAAGATTTCTGCCCCCCCCCCACCCCACCCCCAAAGGTAAACAAAATCACCTACACATTAATCCGCCCAGCAATTAGTGGAATAAATGACAATTGGCCATAATTCTGCCAAAATTGGTTGAAGGCAAATATCCTTCCTTTACAATCACCTTTACATTAAAGTTATTCACCTGTGAAAGTTTGAGCAAAATCCGCCTAGCAGTTGAAGATGAGTTGAGTCCACAAAATTTCGAGAAGTATATAAGGACGTATGGACAGACAAGTGCAATGCTTTATGCCTCCCACTTCGTGCGAGCATAATAAAATGCTTTGGAACTGAATTTCTAAATGTGAAGTCATACTTAGAAGTACTCTATTGTATTTTACCTTCTGCTGATTTCAGTATCTATAACTGAACCATCAAATCTAGTCATTATCAGCATTATGCACCAATACAAGAGTAGAATAAAACAAATAAATAACCAACACAATTTAGACAGGCGAAGGCATGAGCTAACCTAGTACGATACACTTTACACTGTACTATGAACATTCAACGATTTTCAAATAAAAGTCAAACCTCGTTATTTCGAAGCAGTAAATGACACATAATAATTCCAATGAACATCTCTAAAGTTTTTTAAGATCCAGTAATGAAGATGCATATACTGCCAACATGTTTGAGATCACAAACAGAATGCATTTGCTTTTGGCAAACATGCAGTGTACGAAGAGTTACTATGACTGGACACACAAGAATTCTCGAATACGTGTTCATAATTATATAAAGAGAAATTGCTAATCTGCTCAACCCATATAAAGCGTTGTATTTAAGTGGTCAAAAATAAATATGAGAGAGCAAATTTGTTATTACAAACTTGGCAGACTGTGCAGGATCTTAATGATATTGCAGATGCTTAATAATGTGTCAGGTAGGACCAGCACTGTAGACAACCTTAACAAATTGTTGGTTTGCCATTGCCTACCCAAGGTTGCTGGTAGCTTTTGTTTGTTTATTTTGGTTTTACGGCAACTCAACACAAGATGGTTATATCGTGCCGTTTACGCATGTTGATTTCTATATAGAGTAGGAAATATGAACTAAATTTTTTTAAATGTGTTTATTTCTTTCAAGTACTGGATTAATGTATAAGATGGCACTGTTTGGAAAAGTTCATTCAATGAATTTACTTTTAAGTATCTATTGTGATTATCAGCGAGGTCTAGGTAGGTAGGCAATATATAATTTTTCTAAATGCAATTTTATGCATGATCCATTTAGCGTCAAAATTTAGCGAATAACACAAACATTGCTTTTGATAATATAATCAGGTGTCTGTTGATATAACGAGAGCTTCCTAGCAATAATCTTCAATTAGACAATGAATGCTGACAAACAGCCCTTTATTTTCACAAGTTTTATAAAAAATTATTAAAATTGCATTGATATGGCCTATTATAAGCAAGGGTCCATCTGATACTGGTAATTCATTAACCTAATGGAAAACAACCGAAATGAAAGAAGAGCAGCTTTTAACTGAATTTTAGTTAGAAATAAATTTGAAAATGCTTATACAATCTAAGGGAAGAAACTTTCAATTCATGCACATGTTTACAAAATTTTACTAAAATTGACAGATATAAATTACAACCCCATACTAATAAGGAAATTAATTGTATTTAACCTGATGACAGGGAGGTAACTCTTGCCAAACCATATTCTTCATCCATCTGTAAATTATCACTATCATCCCATGATGGGCGACAACGCTTCAAAACCAACTTGTATAAAATCTAGAACATTGCTCAGTAATGCATTCAGTAATGCATTTAAACCCAGTCAGTGCTTACATTGTATATAATTGGCTCTGTCAATATCATTAGCACCGTACCAATATTGGTATTAATTTATATCTACCTGGGTTATAATTCAATATATGAATTTACTTATTAAACGTTACTTCATAACTAATTTATTGTTTAGTGTTTTATTGTGCACAATTAACATTTATTACTCAAGATGCACGAACTACCCCCCCCCCACCCCCAAAAAAATCTTTCTTTTACTCTCCTCTTTCTCCTCTGCAATGCAAATGAGCCATGCTGGTCTAGGCACAAAGGAAGATAGAAACACAGATCCTAACTGCTATTTAATAATCTACATTTTCTGTTGTTAGCTGAGCCCTCCCTTATTCACCCAGGATTTTTTGTTTTAAAACCACTGATTAAGAATGCTTCTTGCTCCTCTTACATCTGTCAAATCTTCATGAACAGCTTTGTATTGCAGTGTTTATATACAAATGTATAATGCGGGGACCCAGTTATCAATCTCTTAATTTGTATAATATGTTGTATTCACTCCAATGGCTAGTCAGATTTTTACTATTTTTTTTACAATAATTTTGACTAAACCATCACTGTTGATCAAGATGTCAATACTTCTGAGTGATAGTGTATATTTGAAACACTTAGGCCATCCTTAAACAATTGTTTGATTGCGGTAACGCGAACCAGAATTTTTAAGGTGGGTAGGTAGGTCAATTTAATTTAATTTTTTGGAGGGAGGGATGGGGTATTGGTGGGAACAAATGTAGACAACTCTCAGACGTGGACCAAATTACCTTAACACAAAATACAAGAGCAAATCACATTGGTTAGTGTATGCCAGTGGCATCAGAGTATCGGATTACTAACACTGTTAAAAATTCCGCTTTATTTCTTGAAATTATTGGTTATAATTCTAGATGCGCGCCCTGCGTTTGGGGAGCATATTTTCATAACGTCTGCGTCTGGTGGACGCAATAGAATTTGGGAAAACAAATTGAAGTGATATCTTGTGACTGTCGCTAATTATCTAATATAAATAAAAATATATATTACAGTTGCTACGTCCTTAAAAGACCTTAACGCGTACCATGTAAGATGGGCACCCAAACTTTCAAGCAAAAGGGTTAGGGTTATCATCGTTTCTGCGTTTAAGCTCTGTATGCAAATCCTCTATATAAGTAAACATGTTACCAACAGTCTTGTTTTTGCACTGTTGTCATAACAGGGGTAATTCCTGTAATTTAATATTATTATCTTAATGTATAGCTATATTGAAATAAAGAAGTTTTATTTTACAATCCTAGTATTACATTTTTAATTATCATGTTTTATACACATTATTGAGTTCTTTTACTGATAAAATCAATTTTAAACTCATAGATTCTTATTATAAGCACTGCACCCGCACTGCAAAGTAATATTGTACATGTAACTTCCCCTTTAACACAGGGAAACGTTGTATATTATATACACACACAGTTTTACATGTGAAGCAGTGTGCTCTGAAAATTGTTGTTAACCGTCGACGAACGGGTAAGTAGACTAGCTCAGAATATTCGGTGAATAGCTAAAATTTATAAATCAGTCTAAGGGAAACGACTCCAAATGCACCATGTTTACCAAACTTTTCTATCTCAATTTGTAAAACAATTTTGTAAGTTGAGGCCACTTTAAGTACATATCTTTATGAAACTTGTATACATTGTTGATACACTTTTAATGCTAAAGACTTGAATATGTCATTACCATGCCTATACATATGATTTTTTTCCCCTAAACAAAGCACATTTTATACAACATATATACGAGGGTTCCTGCAACATGCTGTAAATAAATGCATATTAATTAGAAGAAAAAATCAAAGAAATCTGTTTCAAAGGCCATGTGTTGTATCATCAATGGGAGCCACACTTGTTATTTGTCGTGACAGACTGAAATAAAGTGTATTTCTGTGTGCAAATTACGAAGATTTTTCTTCTTTAGGATAATTAAAGTAAATATGTAACAGACTAAACTTGTACAATAGTTTACATATTTAACACATATATGGAATATACATTGTGGTGCATCTAAAAGGTCTGTCACTTAACACGATTTTAATAGTCAATTGAGAGAAATATGCAAACATTTATTTCACACGTTTTGAAATATTGACCATCAGCCATTTTTAGCAGGAGGCTGAGTGTTATATTAGCTGGAACTTATTCATAAAAATGTAGGTTTATTGTTATATTAGCTGGAACTTGTTCATAAAAATGTAGGTTTATTGTTATATTAGCTGGAACTTGTTCATAAAAATGTAGATTTATTGTTATATTAGCTGGAACTTGTTCATAAAAAGGTAGGTTTATTGTTATATTAGCTGGAACTTGTTCATAAAAATGTAGGTTTATTGTTATATTAGCTGGAACTTGTTCATAAAAATGTAGATTTATTGTTATATTAGCTGGAACTTGTTCATAAAAAGGTAGGTTTATTGTTAATTCTCCAAGAATAATTGCTGTGTAATTCGGTTGAATATTTCCTAGTAGTTTATGGAAAGATATTTAAAGTGTTTACAGACGCACTGATACATGTACATACAACAGGACAAAATGCCAGTGTATAAGCTTCTTTCGACAGCAATATGCATGATGCTTGGCACAAACTTTGTAAGCACATTGGAGGCCAAAATTCACTCATCATTGGACTGGAACATATTGCAGATATGTGCAACAAGACATGTTACTGATTATTAATATTAAGTATTTCTACGCATTATAATAAACACAATGTCACAGCGAACAAGCACAGACTAGTACATTTCATGGCACAAATAACTCAAAATTATTCCAGGGGAACTTGACAATAGTATGCACAATTTGGCTCGGTACTGGCCTTCTTTAGACCAAGTTACTAATGGCACTACAATGAATAATTGACTTGAAGTACATTGACTGACCGAATTGACAACACGCAGTATGAAATGGATTTTGCGAGGACTGAACATAAAATTATATGCCCAGTTTTTTCAACATCCATCCAGTGGCTTCAGAGAAGTTGTTACAAGCAAAATACGAAATGCTGATAACAAAAGACAGACAACAAACAACTGAAGACAGACGATGACTGACCAAAATAGTTCACACCAGAGCATTTCAAGCTCAAGTGAGCTAAAAATCTGTTCAGTGCATTCAAACTGTATTTGGACAGCATGGCACTGAGGCAGCGACTATTGTTGGTATCATTGTCATCTTACCTCGGCAAGAACTTGTGTTTGCAATCCTTGACTTGACAACTATCCCTTCCACTGTCACTTCCACCTAGGCAGGAGGGAGGTCAGTACAGGTCCAGTGTCTGGCTCGAGTTCCATTCCCACTGCTTACAGAACTCGAGTCCCTGGCTGACCAATTTGTCCTCCGTACTTCAACTGTGTAAACACAACAGAAATATAAAAAGATCACGTGGATGGAATGCTTGTAACTATAACAAGAATTTATTCAAACTTTTATTGTGATTATGTGAGTACTCAACAGGCCACCTGTGGTCGAAAGTGAGAAAAGTTCTATAAGACAAAGGACATACCGGGTACATATCTTTCAATTAAATAATTACTAAATAATTAGTGATTTACCACACTGCTTTAAAATCATGAACCATTGCTTAAAACAATGTTACACAACTCATCTGCAGAATCAGTGTGAACATTTTAAAATCAGATGCAGTCAGTAATTATTCCATGATTATCCCAAGTTTCTATGGTGAGAGTATTAACATAATTATAGCCTACATGGATGTCATTGTATCGTCAGGTTGAAATAAATTCACATGATGATGGAAAATGCAGCCAAAACATAAGAGTTCTATAATACAAAACTACCTGTGCAGGTTGCTAGGCCTGTCTCACCATCTCATGGGCGTCACAAACGCTGCTGAGCAGTCGGTCTGTTACCGTGAGGATCGTATCCGCAGCCTCTTCCATGGTCCCCCCAGCCTCGCAATGACACCCTGGAAAATATGGGAAACATAGGCATGAAATGCAAACCCTGGGTACATATTGACAGTGTTTTTTTTTTTAACTTAATCTTTTTTAATATCAATTTCGTCAATCGTAACGAAGACTATTCTGTATTCCCTGTGCAGGGTTTAACATCAATGTGAAATTTTAGGGGTCGACAGGACTCAGGTAGATGATTTTCCTGTAAATAAAGGCGGGGTCCCAATTACCGTGTTTGCTTGTTTTTGCTGTTAATTTATTTTGTGACTTTGTGTAATTGAAACATACTTTAGAGTGTTTAAACGTGGCATTTTACATTTTGGGGAAGCAAATGAAAGGCGAAAATATTTATTTGCAGGCCATTGAACCATTTGCAATATGAATAAATGCTAACTGAGTCAAAGTAGAACCATCATTAACAATAGGGCCGTGAGGGCCCTAGGACGCTCACCTGAGACCTCGCAACCCAATTAGAATTTGCATCTCCGAGGTGTGGCTTATTTTTATCCCAGGGTCATAATTTGAACAATCTTTACAAACCTCTGGGCGTTGCGGTTTCAGGTAAAGCTTTTTTAAGATATTCTGCGATTTGAGTCTAAATAAACCATGTGACCCCTTGGGGTGTGGCCAGATTTGACCACAGGGGCATAATTTGAACAATCTTTGGAGAGGACCACTATGCAATGTTACATACTACGTATAGGAAAGCTGTGGGCCTTGCCGTTTCAGAGGAGAGGATTTTTAAAGTCAGTTTGCTATTTAATTTTATATAAACCATGTGACCCCCTGGCCGTGACCAGTTTTGACCCCAAGGGCATAATTTGAAAAATATTTGTAGAGGACCACATATACATACCAAATATGAAGCCTCAAGGCCTTGCGGTTTCAGAGGAATAGAATTTTAAAGTCATTTTGCTATATAAGTTTATATAAACCATGTGACCACTGGGGTCAGTTTTTACTCATGGGGCATAATATGAACAATTTTTGTAGAGGACCACTTTAGGATGCTACATACGAAATACGAACCTCTGGGCCTTGCAGTTTCAGGCGAAGATTTTAAAAGATGTTTTGCCATATAAGTCTATATAAACCATGTGACCCCCCAGGGCGTAGCCAGTTTTGACCCCAGGGGCATAATTTGAACAATCTTTGTAGAGGACCACTATCAAATGTTACATACCACATATGAAACCTCTGGGCCTTGTTGTTTCAGAGGAGAAGATTTTAAAGGTCATTTTGCTACTGTATAAACCAAATGACCCCCGGTTTGAACAAACCTTGTAAACAACCACTAAAGGATGTTACAAACCAAATATGAAACCTCTGGGCCTTACAGCTTCAGAGAGGAGAAGATTTGTAAAGTCATAATGCTATATATTCTATATAAACCATGTGACCCCCAGGAAATGGCCAGTTTTGACACCAGGGCCATTATTTGAACAATCTTTGTAGAGGACCACTATAGGATGTTACATACCAAATATGAAACCTCTGGGACTTGAGGTTTCAGAGAAGATTTTTTAAGTTCACACTTTTTAATCTATTTTTAGCTCTGGTGACCTACATATGAAGCGGACTGTAATTATTTAACAACTTTGAAAGAGGGTCACCCAATGATCATTCCCGTGAAATTTGGTAAAAATCTGTAAAGTGGTTTAGGAGTAGATGTCATTTTAATGAAAAATTGACGGACACACGCACGGACGACGGACAGCGGGCAATCACAAAAGCTCACCATGAGCACTTTGTGCTCAGGTGAGCTAAAAATAGCACACAGCGTATTGGATCATTTAAATATAAAAGAATACATTATTAATGTTTATATTTATACCTAACTGGAACATTTCAGTAGTATATTTCTGTAAATTATTCACATCTATGCCCAAAAATCATTTCATCTCAATAGCCTTGTGTTCTTTAATCAATTTAGTACCCAATTTAGCTTACAATGAAACACTACACTACATTTGCATTTGCGAGATAAATATAGAAGTATTCAGAATAAGCGACTATGTGCCTAGCAACGACAGGTGCGCAAGCATACGACTGGTCAATAGTCAACAAGAAACACATGATGTACAACTCTGTACAGACATGACTAACTGGAGTTGTCTTTCTTGTAATGATCACAGTACCGATACATTAGAAATATTGTGCGTCCGATGTGACGCAGAGTTTTTTAAATGACGGGTCCTGACTGACAATATATGCATATTTGACGCAGAAAATTGCGTCCCGTAAATCTCTGCCTGTGTAAAATAATACATGAGCAATAAAAGGCCGCATGTTTTAAATCTCACTTAAGTAAGATGCTGCACACTCACATCTGGTATATGGGGCTCTGATGGCCGCATGTGTGGGATCTTTATCGCCAACATGGCTGAACGATGGCTGCACTCTTTGCAAAAAACTGTGTCAACACCTTCTCATAGGACAGATTGAGATTTCTGTCTTGCTTCGAGGCCTGCAATACAAAGGAACATGATTTAGTTTCAACCTATTTACTTAAGCTCCATAACATTCAAATGGCTTACAGAGACACATTCGAGCCAATTAAAACCATTAGTTGGTATCTGAATTTGACTTCTTTGAGGTCTGTCATACAAAGAAACATGTTTGTATTGAGACACTGTTCAGTATAGGAGATATTCAACCATAGTACCATTTTAGTACCATATGTCCAACGTGCAATCTTGTTTATATGTAATTTTACAAGCAATACCACAGTTTTTCTCCTGATATATTTTGTAAGAATTAAATGTTTTACTTAAGATTAAGAATGTGGACACTATTGGAGAGTTAAAATAATGACATCATCTGTCCACAAAGCAATTACAGATGATATTAAGACATGCAAATGTCTGAGCTGAAAGCTGGCATGTCAGTCTTGTCTGTGAGAAGGTCAACCCTCTCTTTGCCTGAGTGACACCAGTGAGCACCAGTCATAATCACTATCAATTTCAAGTCATGTTTGATTTATGATGAAAGTTATCATTCATACATGCGTGGACAAAAGGTTTCAGAGAGTGTCAACTTTTGATCATAATTCAAACCACAAGGAGAGTCAACACGAGACCGCAAATCCAGTAATCACCATGCCTGGCTGACAATGACTGACCAAGGTCAGTTCTGCACATACTCCAATATATACACCAACCTCATATTGGCAAGTGCTATTTTCCTGTAGCATAGTTCCGACATGCATTCATGTCGGAAACTTTACGAGCTGCAATTTCATATTTTACCACTCATTATTCATTTAACGATGATTCAATATTAATTTACCAATTGCGTGCCAAAAAGTCAACATAAAACTTATGTTAACACTTAATCCTTATCCTTACAAAAATGCACTGTTCAAATTCTACATTAAGTCCTCCATATTGCACCGAGTAATGTAAAACTTGAATACTGCTTTTTCATTGGTTAGTAAAAATACGGATCACATATGGCAAACTCCTACAAATATAATTATTTTTAGCACAAAAAAAACGGCTCAGAATCTACCGATAACGCTTAAACTTTGTACTAAGCTGCGGTATACATGTAACATCGCAGCTATACACGCGTCATTTCCGCGAGTTTTTCGTGATTTTGCCCGCGTTATTCTAGCCCAGCAGGATTTTGCCCGCGTTATTCTAGCCCAGCAGGATTTTGCCCGCGTTATTCTAGCCCAGCAGGATTTTGCCCGCGTTATTCTAGCCCAGCACGATTTTATAATGGAGAAATGAAACTAATATAATTCACAACACATATACTAAATCGAAATGCGAAACGCCTATCCGAATTTTACTGTTCACACGTCATAAACACAAATTTTTTTTACGGTTAAAATACACGTGTACATGAAAAGCCTTCGTTCGGCTAGAAAAGTGCGCGAAAACTATACTGACACGTACAACATCCCGTCATCCGCATGGAAAGCGTGGGTGTATAGATGGCCATATAAAAACGTAGTGCAGAGAACTGTGAGGTCTTTACTTTTTAATCAAACTTCCATTAAGGGAAGTTTGGGAGTACTTTACTCCCAGTTTTTGTCACAGGACTTCCAATATTTCAGCCAAGGATGTTCCATCATGTAAGGATGAACAAATTAGAAGAAAAATTAAGTAATTTATCTAAATGTTAACCTCTTTCACTAAATAAATTGGCATATAAACACTTTATGAAAAGAACCGGCCTTAAAAACACCTTGAATTTTTATACATTACTACTTAATTTCATTTCTGTAATACTCAGGACTCATGTAGCGCAATACTGTCAAAACTTCCAAATATTATGAGCAAAACTTTCAAAATCAGAGGCCAGGAAGTTCAAACTTCCAGTTTTCAAAAGTTAATGAAAGCCCTGTTTAATAAGTTTTGTAGCGCATACCAACCTAATTTTTGTATCTCCATCGATGTGCAGTCATAAGTCCAGATAAGATGCGTATCTGCATAAAATACGTATGAAAAGTGTGAAATTGATTTGCTACAGGAAATTAGCATAAACTGTTTAGACATAGTGTTGATTCTGCCCATACAAAAAATAGCTCAGAATCCACCATTACGAATAATTATTAGAACTTTTCTGCACATGGATCCACATAATCCATTACTGGCTCATTGCTGCACTAAATATTTCAAGACATTTTCACTGTCCAAATGATTGCTTCTGTAGTAGGGTGATGTAAGGGACACTTATACTGCCTTGCTATATGAGCTAGCTTTTATAGCTAGAAGTCCCGGGTTCAATTCCCATTTTGGCTTGGGATTTTTTCAGCTAGGTTACATTGGCGCCCAAAGTAAATAAACCCACTGTGGTCAGTATATATACGACTTCCCACAGATATCAAGGCAGAAAGAAATTCATGGAAAAATTTCATACATGGAGGGAGAGTATGTAGTAGGGTGATGTATAACGGACACTTATACTGCCTTGCTATATGAGCTAGCTTTTATAGCAACACAGTAGAGTGTTTGCCTAGGAACCGGGAGGTCCCGGGTTTGATTCCCATTGTGGCTTGGGATTTTTTCACCTGGGTTATATTTCTAACGTATATTCGTTATGAAAAGTAAATAAACATTGTCATACTATGATTCATAGGCACCTGTAACGTCGTATTGTTCATTGTAATCATTGTACAGTTCACCATTCATTTGTTTAGAATTTTCATAATTGATACAGTCCGTACACTTTAACCGCATCACTGAAAAGCTAGCTCAACAGCAACGCTGTTGGAAGTGACCATATTCACTACACTCCTCCCCTCTTTATCTTTTGAGAACCCAGAGCCCTTGTAGAAATTTCCAGCTCCCTGAGCTTCGTGAGACCTTGTCACTTCTCCAGCTCCCTTGAGCTCAACCCCATACATGCTCTGTTCCCTTAAGACAAATTGGGAGCCTGACCAAGTTTACTTCTGACACCACTGATGTAACTAATGGTCACCCATCCAGGCAGTAACCATACACATGTATCTGATGTTGCTTAACATAACGCAGTCAGTACACTTCAACCGCATCACTGAAAAGCTAGCTCAACAGAACGCTGTTGGAAGTTATCATATTCACTACATAATGTATACTGTGTTCCGATGGAGTCGCGGTACTAACAATTTTTTTGAATAACCAAATGGAAACATAACACTTACAAATTTTAATAAACAATTATTAGGTGTCAAAATGCCTTAAACACACATGGCAATCAACAAAAAAACTATTATTTTATTTGGAATACCTGCAAAACACCAAACCACACAACACAGTCTATAGGTTAAATTTGACAACTTGGATGAGTCGCGGTAATCGGTTACAAGGGACAATCCTTGCCAATTTTGAAAACTAAATAGTGCACAGCATAACCTTATTTATCGGAAAGGAAATAACTTATGTACAAAACCCACTGGGAAATACTCCTACTAATTTGGCAAAGACGACAGAGTAAAAACAATATCTTATTAAATTCTGCAATTAAATCGGATGAGACTCATAGAAGAAATGCATTATACAAGCATGTTTAAACAAAAAAGAATGTACTTTGCAAATATTCTATGCATTTTCAGATAGTTTTCATAATAAGAAGCCGACAATAGAAAAAGAGGTGGGTTTTGTTTATAATATAATAAATTATGTCCACTAGATGACTTATTATTTACCGCGACACCGTCCGTACCGCGACTCTATCCGAATAGATATAGCAGCAAAATCTAGAATTTTCATAATGTAGCAGCCAAGTCATTCTTAATTTTATGTGTAAATAAATTATTTATTGTATAAACACATTGAAACAATCAATATTTACCATTGTCACGTGATTTGAAGTGTAAAATTCGTCTACAAATTTACCGTCTAAAAATGTGTTTCCATATCCCGCCATTTTTGGAAAGACCGGAAGTGGAACTTACAGGTTACACATCAGTAAATCCCTAACGGTTCCTAAGTTAAATAGCAAAATCCACTTGGTTTCCAAATCTTCTTAGACCTAATATGTTTAATCTACAGCAACCCTTTACATTTTCTGAAAAGACAGTTTAATTAAGTTCGCTTTGTTTGTTTAAAACATTATGTCAAAATTCAAGTAATTTACCAACTTCCACTTACTTGAACTTTTCTTTCTTACCCTAAAATATTGGAATTTCAATTGATACATAACTACATATATTTAGTCATCTACATATGTTTATTCATTACACTGTTTGTGATTTCGGTTGTTTCGTTGTGTTTACTTTGTTACTAATTGCTGATGGGCCGAGTAATTTAATAAAATGTTGAAAAACATATAAAAATGGTCTCTTGCCTTTGTATTAGATTTTGCAAGTCAATGAAGTTCTTACTATGCATTATTAATATGTACTTCAACCTACCATTTTTATGACCTTAACGTAATCATCAATTAGGCCGTTCTGTTTTATTACTTTGTTAAGCGTTCGCGTGCGCGTAGGTTTTGAGCTCCGTCAGCACAAAAAAACATTTTGATAAGAGTTAAAAGCGCTAACGAACGAGCGTCTAGTCACTCTGATCATTGATATTTCCTTCAGCTACCACTACGATTGGGCTTTTTTTGTTGCTTTTACGGATATTTTAGATGCCATTTTAATAGACAAAAGATAGTGCCAATAGTATTGGTGTTGTTTAATCATTTGTATACAAGAGTTGCCCGCCCTTTGTTCCAACATTGCCATGGTACATATTTTACCAAGTTCGTCGAAGCTTTCCTTCCTTTCTGGTGTGGTAGCAGTGGCATTACCGAATAAACTATGCATATTCAAGACTCGAAAATCATTATATAGGGCAATAATAACAGACATGTTCAAAAAGGATATGTTCTCAGCCTAAAAACGACGAGACGGTTCTTATCAAGTAGTGTTTAATCTTTGCATCTTTATTTGACACATAAACCACACGATCAATCAGTATCTCGATGGCTACTCACCGAGACCCTAAGCAGTGGCGTAATGAGAATGAAAGTACTGTATGACATTGTTTGAGTCATGGCTTCAAAACCTACAAAAAGGCTACAGAAAATTCTCCTTGGACACAACTTTTCTTAGTCAATGGGTTAGATGGACAATACGGTTACCACAAATCCTCTGCATGGGTTCCCCGACAATGGAGATGACGTTCCACAAACTAGTCATCACACGGCTGCACAGAAAGTCACTCACCTTGAGTTAATGAAATCAAGAAAGTAGATAATGAACAATTCAACTTTTTTAATGACATCTGGCAAGCAATTCTTTCTTCCTTACTGATGGCTTATTTGATTGCGACATACAACACTAGCAAAAACAAACAAAGCGAAACTCCAGTTGCGACAGCAGGAGAGAACTCTCATTAGCAGCCAGAGGTGCCGCCAGGCACACACATACATATAATGTGAAAAAGTAACAACAAACGAGGATTCAGTCGAAATTGAATGGGGTCATCTTTGAAAACATGCTTGTGTGATTTTATGAACTTTGAGCATGTTATTATGCTAAATTTCTGTAAACTCAACTGTTGAAAACTCTTGTGTTATATTTCAATATTCCATTAATTGATAGTCTTTAAATAGGTCAGTAGTTTTAAATATGTTTCATATGCTGTTTCTGTTATTAAAGCATCAAAACTATTTCATTTTCTATTATCAAGATCAAGACAATTTGTTTGTTTTTTCGAAACGAGTGTGTGTGTTTTTTGCGAATAGGTAGATAGGTTTTACAAAATGAGGTTGACGCTTAACTAAATATAAAAACAGAATGGTCTTAGCCAAAGCTGGTACAAGTTTGCAGTGATTAAATGTGTAGGTGTCTACCTTGCAATCACCTCTGGTTCTAAGTGCCACCTCCATGGCTTTTACTCCACCTCTCGCGTGAACATGCATAAAGGTCTCTTTGATTTACCGCAAACCAATGTTATTGCTAATGCAGTAATGAATACATTTCGAAAACAATAACTTTATGTCATTAATAAAATTATTGTTGTGAATATTCGGTATTTGCAAAATGATTAATGATGTGGTTCAACTTCCATCGTGGCATGTTTTATAAAAGTCCTTACGTTTCGATGTGCGCTATGACTACTTCTCTTCACCTACATTGTTGAAAACAATAATCGTTTCCAAATTACAATACATTTACTGACTTTTTAAAGTGGTCTTATATCGTCAAATTGTATATAACCGACCCATCTGCTTTTTTTCTTCCTAACTACTTGTATTAAGCGCCACCTCGGAACCATATTTTGTGAGTTGTTGTCGGTAAATTATAATTTTGTTGAATTTTATAATGTGTTTGATGTAAACACGTGCATGTTCATACTGTAGATGTATATTAAATGCCAAGGGTTGTAAACCACTACTTGTAGAACGATGCTATTTATGGAACAATAGATCGTTTTATGTCATATTTTAACTGCAGTGAAAATATAAAATCTTATATTTTTACTGCTCAAACAGTGAAAATATACAATTTTATTTCACCAATAAAATTCGATATTTCGCTGAAAAGCATATACTAAAATTAAAGGTCTGGCTCCTCATTCCATACACAGAGGATGAAGTCGAAAGTCAAAGCTATGTACTTAACCACATTCAACCTCTGCGCAGATAACTTAATTAAGGGGCCGCATACAGTTTAAATTTATTTACTGGTTCTAATATAAAATTTTAATACTACTGTATATTAAACATGTTTGCGAAACATTCTGCAAAACATAACATATGGGTCTTATGTGCCAATATAGATAAATTATTAAGACGAATCGATAAGTTTCATCTGACGTTATGTTATTAAATTTTATTTAAATATATGCGAACAGTGCACTAACAGTTTCAATCAGGACATATTTTATGGGTCACTGTTTCAATAAATGAATGTTATAAAAGTCATTGATTTTATTAAAAACTGTAGACAGGTTTTAGTTTACACAAAGTCTAAAAAATATTTTTCGAAACTGCTCTGTTTGGTTTAAATTTCTGTTGCTATAAACGTTTGAAAACTGGGTAATGCACTGTGTTACGCAGAAACGAACAACTTGAGTGCATTCAGCGCTTTGATTTTTTCACAACGACTTTTACGTTAATGACTAATAGAATTGGACCGTCTTGACCCTATTGTGTTGTTGTTGTAGCAATGGCGGATATTTTGATACGGGAAAAGTTGAAAAATAAGAACTCAACGTAACAACTGGCACGTGGGTAATGCAGGTCATTAATGACGGTTTCTTACAAAGTTGTAGATGTAAATGAATGAAACACATTGTGTTTGAACAATGTTATTTTTGTGTTAATGTCTAAAATCCGAAATAATTGTGTGCATGCGACTGGTCATTTCTCATCTAATGGCACATGTGCTTTGTGATAAATATGTAGCCCAACTTGTGCGGCAATAGTTAATCTGTCACATTTCGCAGCCTTTTGAGTTGATAATAAATACATTTGAAAGAGCTGGTCAAACAGTGAGATACATTTCACTGGGCCCGTCGATGCCAGTCAGACCAGACCACTTTTTGGCCGATTTATTAGGGATTAGGTATTGGACCAGATCACTTTTTTGTCCCATTTATTGGGGTGTAGTAATTAGACCAGATCACTTTAAAATCCTTAAAAGTTGTATCCATTTTTATTCCTATATTGCATGTCATAAACATCAATATACAGGGTTGTTTTTACAACCTGACAATAAAACAGCCCTGACTACAGTCTAAAGACTAGCCGTATAGTCATGGTAACAGTTAAAACCAAAATCCTTAATTGATCGATGCACCATTTGGGCAATAACATTATAATAAAAGAGTTTGTAATATAGTTCATGTAAATAAGTAAGTTAAGTAAGCTCACAGTGGTAAAGTGGCATGAGACGCCTTGTGAAATAATGAAGGTGCAATGCGATTCTCCGCCAAGAGGACAAGGGTTGTTTAGAAACTATTAAATGGCATGGATTGACCCCAATCAAAAACAAGATGTATATGAAAAAGTGCAAAAGTTCACATTATAATATTAAATGTAATTGTTGTTGTGACTGGTTCAAACTTAATTTAGTTTAATTTTCATTGTACATCTGTAAGTGTATATAAGAAATACAAAAATGACTTCAGCATTGTAACTTTCAGAATTAAATCAGCCAAAAACATTCAAGTTTTCAAACAAACGTTTGGTCAGAAAAATCCCGTCCAGAGATGTTTTCTAGGTAAATGGTTTGAATCCCGGCCGTGGCTTCATTATGATGGAATACAATAAATCTATTTATATTGTCAGTGTTATTTGTTGTTACTACGAGTCTACGGCGGTTAATATGTTAAACTTGAGATTGGTCTTTCACATATTCATTGTTTGAAATTAAACCAAACAAAAGCAGTTTGAATTAACGCATCCAAAAATCAGTTGTGTTACTCAACCAGTAATGAAAAAATGGTCAGCCAACACAAACATATTGTATGCGAATATCTTGAACATTTGTGAAATGTTTTGGCCTCTATGTTAAAACTAAAATGTATGACGACAAGGATGACGAACACAATACCTGCCAAAAGCAGGAGAGCTAAATATAAAATAAGCCTAAGTACAGCTGGCAATAAAGTTAAATATAGTCTCAAATATTCTGAAAAAACGCTCCTAGTGGCTTTCGAGGATAAAATTGTTCCCCTCCCCCACTAGATTTGTTTCACATACACTTTGGCAAGACAATTTATAAATTATAACGGGTCTGCATTTTCATTTGTTTAAAATAAACAATGGGCTGTACTGCAGAAAAACCATCCATTTCTGTGGTGGGAAGTTGTCCTTATTTTATGTTGTTCCAACAGGATTTTGGTCAAAACTTTCACCGCCCAAAATTAAAAAGTTAATGTGAACATGTTGCAATAAAATTTACATCCAAGTGTGTCGATGCACCAACATGGCCCTAGGTATGTACAAAATGAATATCATAGTTAACCTGGGAGAAAAAGTGCACTTGGTGCGGGGCTCGAACCCACGATGGCACTCTACCATCTGAACTAACCGGGTGGCTGGTTCTTACCCACGCACACTACTCTCCTCCACTCATTAACCTTTTAGGCCAACCCCAGGCACTCCTGCCTTGTACTCCTGACACCATTGCAGTAAACCTGGGAGGAAAAGTGGGGGGCTCAAACCCACGACCGCCGGAACACTAACACGACACTCTATCATACGAGCTAACTGGGTAGCTGATTCTCACCCACGCACACTACAATATGTTGCCTATCCCATGTTTAATAAATAAATTATCACTTTCAAAGGAACATGGAGCAGGAAGTAGAGACTCGACAGGGAATCCCATTACCCATGGACTGAATACATCAGGAATGTAAGGTCAGTATGATGGTGGAATGGACTCAACCTGTCACTCCACATGGCCGGTATGTCGCTGGTAAAATGTCCTAAAGAATTTCACAAAGAACTTCGGTCATTTTGAAATTCACTGTAAGATGACTAACTCTCATGGTTTTGCAATAACTGTCAGAGGGCCACATTTTAGCCAAAAAAGATAAATTTGGGTTTTATTTTAAATCGTGACCCATACACAAACATGTTAATGTCACAACAACTGACATCAGGTTCAGTGTTGTTTAATCACCTAAACTATGATTGTTGCCTTCCAGCCATACTGTAGTCAGCACATTAAGACAGTATAACATTCACAAGATACAAGTTTTAATCGTTTTCATCGTTACAAATTTGGTTGTTTTAAAATAGTAGATAAGTAGCTTTAATTTCTTTGCGTTTTAAAATTATGATGCAATCGGTGCATTGCACGTTTCTGGAGTACATTATCATATAAATATTTTTACTATCTTTGTGACGAAGCGTAAAGTCATCTAGGATATATCGTGCCCTTTTATTTAATATTTTACAGCATTTCCAATTTTAAACGCTGGTTTTAACACCCACGTTCATTAAGTTAAATTATTTTTTTTCAATATGGTTTGGCAGGAAGATGTAGAGTAGTTTATGAAGTTGTATTCAGTTTAAAATAAACATATACAGCAAAGCTATGTTATCTGGCTTTTTACACTGAACATTACGTCTTTTTCCTGAAATTGCATAACGTTGAAATTGATGTGTTTCTGCATTGACCGTTCCAAGGCGGTGACCCCAGTGTTATTCATTTTTCATTTTTGTGGTGTTTTTGTCTGTTTTGTTTCCATGTATTATGTACATGTGCCTTTTAAGTGAATAATTCGGGGCTAAGTGTGTATTTGGCATGCATGGAACCAGTTTAAACCCTCAATTCTTTGCATTGACCATTCCAATACAGTGACCCCAGTTATATTCACGTTGCACAGTGTGTTTTGTGTTTGTTATGTGATTTTGTGATGTGCTGTGTTGTTTTTTTGCCGATGGGTCACTTGCAATAAATAAAGGACCTCGGGCTGCTAAGAGTTTTCTCCTGCTGTCGCAAATCGAGTTTTGCTTTATTTATATTTAAGTAGTAGCTATACTGTTCAGACTATAAAAATATAAATTAATGTAAATTACAGTACAGAGTCATTGAGAAAACCCAGGAGACCAGGAATGGGAACTACACAGTCACGGTATTACAGAACATGACCTGGCTTGAAGAGAAGCAGCCTTCCTGCTATCAGTTAACATCGACCTGCAACTGTATTGCATTAATACCCAAGGCATGGCAAAGTAAGTAAGAAAACTAATAGTCTAATAAATGAGACGTTTATCGCAAATTTAGTGCTACTTTTTTAGATTGGGCTAAATTCGCTGTAATGTCATATCGCCGAAATGCACTTTAAGTTGTAAAAAAATAAAGTTTAAAATTTCATTAATTTCCAGGACAGCGAGATGTGTTTGAAAATGCAGTAGTGTGTAGGTTTAAGTTGGTGTTGCATCCAAAATGAAGTGTTATTGTACAAATATTTTTGAAACATTATTGAGGAATAAATTCTCTTTGCAGGTATGTAAATTTTATTAAGAAATATTACTGCTAACAAGGCCATTTTCAAAGTAGCCACCAAAATCCTGTTGCTGCTCAATACACAAATAGGGCCAACTTTCCACCACAGTTATGGTGCTTTGCCGGTTGGGCCACGCCAATATTGCCCATATAAAAAGTAGCTGAATATTGGCACACTTGTGCTAGAAAACTAAGTGATCAACAAATACAAACACTGTTTAAATGATTGTTATATTGAATATTACCAGTATAAGTATTTTCCTCACATAAATGCTTCAAGAGAAATGAAATTAATCAGCATTAGTTTCTGTTTGTTGGTTTAACATAGGAGCCTTTGGTAACTAATTCCTAGGAATTGTCTCTGAAGTGAAAGCATCTGCACAAAGAATATTTGGGCTGTGTTGTTAAACATTTTAAAACATCAAACAACTACTAAAATCCATTATTACCAAACCAATAATTATATGTAAATGTTCTTCTACAATGCTGTTTTTTTTAGAAATGGTCGTCACTTGGTAAAAAAAAATCCAACACCCATACAACAACAACAACAATGCCAGTGTACTTCAATGTTGTTTTTACAATGCCAACGTAATTTCTGTTTCAGATGCCAGCCAACAGGAGTAGCCCCAGAAAGTGCCCCATTTGTGGGGCAGAGAGCATACAGGTGGTGTACTGTAGCCCAGGGGTCCTACTGGGTGTGTATGGAGTGAGGGCTGTCTGTTGTGAAGATGAGGCTGCACCTCCTCTCGAGCCCACACCCAGACCTCAAGTGCTTAGAATGATTTATCGTTGCACTTCAAAAATGGATGTAAGAGTTTTCCACTTAAAATACAGTTATTGTCTCATAAATATGTGAAACACATGTACAGACCAAATCTTGTAGAATTATAGAGGGAATAATTCAAGCAATAAATTATGGTAATAGAGTTCACGAGTGCCGGGTAATTTGTCAAAGCTATAGGTACTGGTATCTAAACACGGTTATTGAGCAATACTAGACCAAATTGTTAACAGAAAAACAATTTTCATATGACTTCAACACAACTGATAATAATGATTATGATAAAAATGTTGATTATTATATGCAAATTATGAAATAATTTGATTGCTTCTAGTAGTAATGTTCCAAAATCTGTTATGTACCATAAGTACTGTTGCACAACGCGGATGATGAGGATGATGATGATGATTAGCTCTGGTATAAAAATCCCACCAAACTGAAATGAACTATTAATGCTATTGCACAATGTTTGACGATGATGATGATGATGATGATGATGATAAATACAGTGCAATATTATGTAAACTACTGAAACTGCTGCTGTTGGTGTGCACACTATTCAGATATCCATCTCCTTACAGGCCAAGAAGCAGGGACCAGCATGGAGCACTCCAACACCAGATGATGAGGAGGAGGAGGAGAAGGAGGAGGAGGACAGTGAGGACAGACAGGAGTAGGAGAGTGATCAGGCCTTCCTCACCTGAAGGCACTGCCTGTCTCCACCCCCCCCCCCTCAAATGCCACCAGGATTATGGCTAGGAGGAAGAACTGTAATAGCCCAGTTGGTCAATAATCTGTAAGTAATGGTGCTATCACACCAGAGTATGTCAGTACTCATTAAACAAGGTCCTGAACACGACCGGGCGGTCAACACTAATACCTTGCCACGCGCATCATCCCTTGTGCTTCATGTGAAATCAGTTAATACAGCACAGCTTCTGCATATCCGGCACGTATTAGAATACTGTACGCCGCTAGTATCACACTAAACATACGCCATACCCACGTCAACCTTGTCCTATAAATATGTGGCCACGCTCAATCGTATATCATTATTTTCATAGTCAAATTTTGGCACCATTTTATGTTTCAAACAGACTGAGTATAAACCCACCACTGATGCAGTGCTGACGCACTACATACATAGGAAATGCACAGTAATGACTTCATGGTGAAAGCTTACATGGACCTGATACTGACCTGTAGCAGTCCTGATGTCTTTATGGTGATGCAGAGATGTCCAAATGGGCGCGTTGCAGATGCTTAGCACAAACACTGCCAGAGAAGTCCCCACGTAGGTATTACATTCATGAAGTCCATGCTGCGTCAATAGGGTGTCATAAACGCGCTTCACCTGTCACTAATACATGTGCGTCATTAAATGGTCCACACTACGTCCTTGATTTTCCTCGTTCTCACTGCGCAAGCTCAAAACTGCCCCACACCCTTCACGCCCACAAGACATAACCAGGTCCCTGATGCATATCCCTCGGTCCTCAACACATCAAAGGCTGTCCTCACCATGTCCTCTCATGATGTGGTTGACGTGGTAAGGACGGGCTCTGGTGTGAAAGGGCTTTAAGCGTTGATGTCACATTTGCATCATTTTTACAATGAACTCACAATCACATGATAAGAAGGCAGAGACCTACACCACTGCGAATGTACAATCATGTAGACATTGTACATTGTAGAACTGTTGCAATACTTCACTGATAAAAGTGTTACACAGAGACTTAAATGAATTAACAAAAGAACTATAGCATAAGAACATAAATGCATTTGCTAATTACAGTGATTTCAGTCAAATCCGTATTAATCGAAACTTGCTATTTGCAAATTCTTGTTGGCTCAAATTTTCTTTTAAGTACCAATTGTTTTGCAATATATATTCATATACATGTCTTTTGTTTGGCTCAAATTTTCAAGTTTTGACTTTTCTGATGGCTCTAAATGTGTGTCCTGGTCCTTGTCTCAGTTTTCCTACCGTAAATCGTGTTTGTAACGAAGTCGTGTCAAGTCAATAATGGATAAAATGTCCAGGCTAGTGTCCAGTGGAGAACAAAGGATATTTGGCTTCAAAACTTGTGCGCATCCCTATATTATGTTCTGATTGAAATTGATTCCCTAAATGTACCACTTCTGGTATTAAGCACAAGGTTTGTGGAAAAACTTCATTACAGATTATATAGGTGGAAATACTGCAGGCAATTCAAGTCAAAAGCAGAAGGAGTTATAATATTTATCATATGCATATTATTTTGCTATTTACTCTTCCATAAATACTGCAAGTCTATGCAAAGAACAACTTAAATTGAGCCAAACTTTTCTTCACTCAGTCACCCAAAATGGTCTACATGTGTAAATACTCTTCAGTCTGGAGGTTTGGGAGAAACAGACGCAAAACAACAGATGATGTTTGAAAATGTTTCTGGATGGCTAAAAGTTTTGAAAACTTAATTTTTTTTGCTGGTCTGGGCAACTTCGAGGTAAGGGAGTCGACTGTACCTACTTTTTTGTTCAATGATGTCTTATCTTCAGTTACCATCGTGATGAAATGTCTAGCCTGTTCCTGGCGCTCGTCTGCTACTCTGACGCCTGCTGGTCAGGCCATTTGGAGGAACACAACCGTACAAACTCCGGAGTGACCACAGGAAGGCGACCATCTGGTCAGTCTACGCATGGTCTGGAATTTCAGGACGTGATCGCTGGACCAGAAAGCTGTAGATGCTGGCAGCCAGAATAATGTAAACATTTAACATAGTTCTTTTATTACACACAAATACAGTGATAAAAGATTAGACATCTAATGTTGATGATGATGATGATGATTCATGTGCATCTTGTGCATATCAATCTTCTGTGTTGAAAATTGCTTCATTTAAAAGATGATATGGTAGTTTTAAAAACTAGACTTCATTGTTATTTTAGTGTCTTTTTCTAAAAACAGTTTAAAAAAAAGAAATGTTTTTGATTTGTCAGATATTGTTATTGAATATAACTGAATATAGTTGAGTATTGAATATAAGTTATTGACACACTTATAGTTAACACAATGTTGTCCTGTATTTTATGACAGGTTTATACACAGACCCAATGGTAGGCTTATTGTCAGAGTTGTTGCTATAGGAACTCTCAATGGCCACCAGGGGCATCAGCAAATCAGACCCCAGCCCACTTTTCACGATGACTGTTTGTCTGGAGAGGGACATGGTTAGTGTTTTTAATAAGCAACCAATTAATTATGCCCCCCATCGAAGATGGCATGGTATATTGGTTTGCTAATGCCAGTCAGTCTGTCGGTAATCATATTCATTTCCGCTGTCAGTTTTCATCCGATCTTAACCAAACTTCATTCGTCGGCATAATATCTAGGCCATGTTTTATAATCAGCCAAATCATCCTTAGGAATTGTGGAGTTATGGCCCTTGAATTAACTTAAATCTAGCCGTTCTATAAGTCAAAAGGTTTTCAGCCAATCTTCACCAAACTTTATAAAAAGGTTTGTAATAATAATAGCAAGGTGAGATTCAATAACCAGCCAAATCACCCCATATAATATTGAGTTATGGCCCTTGAATGATCTAATTGGCCTTTTTAGCCTTTTCTGCTCTCCAAGTCCAACAATTGTCATCCGATCTTCACTAAACTTCATGAAAGTGTTTGTGGACATGATAATTGGCCATGTTTAGCTCGACTTTTTGAAGAAAAAAAGTCGAGTTATTGTCCATTTATCAAAAACTATGTAAAGTATTCATTTGATACTTTCAATACGTGTTCACTATCAAAAGGGTATAATTCCTTACGACAAGGCAGGTAACCTTGTGATTTGTATTTCCAGAGTTATCTGCGCTTGTTTGGACTTACGACTTAAAATATTTTGACATTTTTTTGTTAAATAAAACATTTAGCCATAACTATGAATGACATTCAATTGAAATTCAAGATACTTGTTTATAGAAAATCGGCGTATTTTGACGCATACTTTTACGAAAGGACTCCATAAAGAAACCACTGGCTGGATTAAAAAATAATTTCACAGAAATATTCCCTAGGTGACCCTCTACCAAAGTCCTTGTAATCATTTGGATTCAATAAAAAACATGGCCACTAAGGTGTGTGAAAGTTTGACCATATATGATTATATATGCAACTTTGACAATCTTCTTGTAAAAAACCACCAACCTTATGTCGGAATAATTTCACAGAAATTTTCCTTGTGTAAAAATTTACCAAATTCCTTCAAACAAGTTTGATTTGACCGTATATGGCTGTATAGGCAACTTTCACAGTCTTCGCAACAGATACCAGGATTTCAAAATAATTTCAAAGAAATGTTCCTTTGGTGGCCATTTACAGAATTCCTTCAAATAATGTTATTCGTTGAAAAGCATGGCTCCTAGGGGGTGGGGAAGTTTAACTGTATATGACCATATAGCTAACTTTGACAATTTTTTCTTGGCAGAAACCACTTTCTGGATTTAGAAATATTTTTTTACAAATAATTTTATAGAAATATTATATGAAATATGTTTATACAAATGTTTACTGCATGACCCTCTACCATATTCCTTCAAAAAATTTTGATCTGATGAAAAACAAGGTTGCCAGGGGGTGGGGCAGTTTGACCGTATATGGCTATGGGTGTTAGTGGTCCATTATTATCATGTGTCAACATTTAGCTTCAAACATCTATGTACCCGCTATTAAATTTTTAAAAAGCCATTATGCCTTCAACTCAGGTGAGCGACCTAGGGCTATCATGGCCTTCTTGTCATCTGATCTTCACCAAAATTGATATTTTAAAGATCACTTTTAACCTAGAGAGGTATAATTGTTTTACAAACAGCTGTTGTTTCTTAAAGGTGTTACAAAAATCATTAATGTATTCTGTTTGCATCCCTATAGAACACTGTACTGTAGTTTGGAGATCTCATTTCTCTCCCACAAACAGCAAATGTTTTTGTTTCATCTTCGGAGGAAAGTTGGTGGGGCCATTCAGATGGGGAATTTTGCAGCAAAAGGGGAATTATTTTTTTAGAAAAGCATTGTTACATGTTTATATTCTACTTTGTTATAAAACATTAATCAATTGCTTTGCTACAAATTATACAATCTTAGATTATGCACTAACTTGGTTTGATGAAAAATTGCTGGGATTGTTTACAAAAATGCCTATATCCTAGTCAATTTTTGTCCTATTTTGGTCCTTTTTTTCAAAGTAAAGCTTACATTCTGAACGGAATTTTAAGGTAAATAAAAGGAAAAAATATATTCTTTTTAGCAGCGTAATTGGGCTGAATTTTGACCCCAAAATTGGTCCTAAAAAAGGCACTGAACAGCAATATATCACACAGGGTGAGTTTCTACTTTACAGACTATTCTTGGCAGTATTTACAGACATTTAACTTTTCTTTAACAATTAAATTCATATTTAAATTGTTTAAGAGTTATACAATGTGTTCACTGATTTAAAATATGTTCATCATTATTATATAAAGTGACTTTAAACTTAATGTCAAATGGATTCATTAATGCTTGCATCAAGAAATCATCCCCTCCTGTTATCTTACTCACGTAAGACTGAAATAGGTCAATACTATTTCCCCTGAAATTTGTGTCAGTATTTAAAGTAGGGATAGCAACAAATACCAAAAATTGATATTCGGATATTCTATTGATAAAGTGTTAGAGTATTCGAATATTTGATCATTAGAAGCAGTAATTATTATAATGGTAATGCTAAAAAGACTTCATTGTGCGATATGTCGTTACTTCAAACGTACTACTAGAAAACTGCGGCCAACACACGGACAAAGCGCTACATATTAGAACTATGTTTTGAATTACATTTGAGAATTACTTAGCCCTTGATTAGCCTCATGTTTTTTCGGCAACTATGCTGCTTGTTCCCACGACTTTCAAGTATGTGTTCAGAGTACCACGAACCATCGGATATACCTTGGGACGCGATGCGTTATATCAGAGCACATGTACGCAGTAACACCAATTAGCCTCCACAAGACGCTTTAATCTCCTACTACTGATAAAGAGACAATGGTCCACGTAATGGGATCAACATGCAGTAACAACAAACTGTCATCTACTAGGTCGACTTTAACACCTGCGTATTAGAGAAGCTAAGGCGACATGAATGATTGATACATGTATTTAGAGGCTAACAGGTATACTGTATTTTGTATGCTAATTATACCCCCACAAACGAAGTTTAGGGGAGGTATATAGGAGTGGCTTGTCGGTCCGTCGGTCTGTTGGTTTTGGTTTCCCTATGGTAACTCAAGAAAGGCTTGACATATTCAAATAATTTTTGGTACACATGTGTAACATCATAGAATACAGGTCAAGTTCAATGTTGGTTACAAACCACTAAATTTTGACAGAGTTAATTCCCTAAAAAACATGGTTTCCTGATAACTCAAGAAATGCTTGACATATTCAAATAATTTTTGGTACACATGTGTAACATCATAGAATACGGGTCAAGTTCGATGTTGGTAACAAACCACTAAATTTTGACAGAGTTATGGCCCCTTTTCGACTTAAAATTCCCTAAAAACATGATTTCCGAACAATTACTCAAGAATGGCTTAAGGTATTAAAATAATTCTTGGTATATATGTGTAGCATCATAAAATACGGGTCAAGTTAGACTTTTGTTACAAACGACTAAATTTTGACAGAGTTATGGCCCTTTATTTGACATAAATTCCCTAAAAAACATGGTTTCCTGGCGATAACTCAACAATGGCTTTTCATATTTATATAATTATTGGTACACGTGTAGCGTCATAAAAAACAGGTCAATTTTGAATGGGAAGTTTTTGCTATGTGAACCCTCAAAGGCCACCAATCAGTTTTCAGTCAGTTTTCAAGAAGCAAGTCTTAGATTTCTTACAAAATTGTTACTTTGATTTTTATGATATACATGTAATTGTGAAACTTCATGTATACAGAATATGTTGTTGTTTTGGTTTTAGCTCACCTGAGCACAACTTGCTCATAATGAGCTTTTGTGATCGCCTTTTGTCTGTGCTCCGTGCGTTGTGTATCGTGCATTTACCTTGTTCACAAACTAGAAGCCGCATTTATTGCCCAATCTTCATGAAACTTAGAATATTTGTGCCGATGATATCTCGGTCGAGTTTGAAACTGGGTCATGTGGGGACAAAAACAAGGTCACTAGGTCAAATTGAAGAAAAAGCTTGTTAACGCTCTAGATGTCATATTTTTTTGCCCAACCTTATTGAAACTTGCTCTGAACATTTGCTTTAATGATATCTCAGATGAGTTTGAAACTAGGTCGCATCGGGTGTATTTCTAGATCACCAGGCCAAAAAGTTTGTGAACACTAGATGCCACATTTATAGGCCAATAATCATGAAACTTGCCCAGAACACATTTGTCCCAATTATATTTAGGACAAGTTTGAAACTGGGTCACATGGGGTCAAATTGAAAAAAAAGCTTGTGAACACACTAGAGGCCACATTCTGAGCTGAATCTTCATGAAACTTGCTCAGAAGAGTTTAGTTCCTTAGCCCCTCACGTCAGTGACCTAGGGCCTCATGGCCCACTTGTTTTCAGTTAGTTTAGTAATGCAAGCCTTTTAAAATTAAAACACATCCTGACATCAAATTTGTATCAGTATTTACTAGGGATGGGGACCATATCCTAAATTGGTATTCGGATATCCGTATCCTTTTTCTGAATACTATCCAGATATCTGTATCCTTCGTAAGCGTAATTTTTGCAAACCTTATTACATTGAATGCTCCTGTAGCATCTAATTGCAAGATGAAATGATGATTTAATTCATAAAATGACATTTCTTAGTAGTTTTCAGTGTTTGTTATTAATTTTTATAAATACAGTCTAACCTGCGGTAGCAACCACCTGCATTAAGCGACTCCCTCCGTTTAATGACCATTACTAATTCCTCCCAACGCAAATTCTATTAAAAATGGCCTTAATTAGCGACCACCTCTATTCCACGACCAGTGACCATTAAAAGTCCTAATTAACCTTGATTAGTGTATTAAGCGACTGAGTGTCAGTTCTGCAGATAAGTTGCTAAGCAACTGTGACTTTTGCTGCGAAAGGTGTTAACCCACAAATTAGCAAGTATCATAGTCATTCAATAATAGATAAGTTTTTCACGGGTAGTCTTCTGGATTGCAGGTGTGACTGTTTACTCCATTTTCTTGAAGTGGTATTCAGACCGACTTTATACCAGCTAAGCTGTTATCGTCTGCGTATTCCTTTATTTACTCGACCCGAAATTGTCTGCGTATTCCGTCTGCGGTTTAGTCAGGGACAGTAGGGCAGCATATTTTAATAGCACGCGCTGTGACGTCAATTACTTTTGTGTAAACTTGGTTTGACATATGGCGGGTGGGGAATGTTGAGTATTTGCAGAATTGTGCAACGTTAACACTTATTTGGATTATGTGATTAACGTGTTAGATTATATGATTAACGTGTTAGATATAAAGTTCATTTCTTACGTTTTTAATCAGTTATTTACAATAAACGCAGGTTGATGACTATAACAAATATATGTAAAATCATTTGGTTCCTAGACCAAAGATTATAGAATCACAGTACAGTTATGCTATTTTATCATTTAATACAACAATCGTGTGTAATATAATAATGTAAAATAAAATTATTTAAATAATAAACCAAATATTTTTACCACTTATTTATTCTTTATTCCTTATGAACATACAAACTTTATTTGAATAAACTATATGTTTATTCAGGTAAAAAATCATAAAATGTATAACCAAAGACCAACTGCCTTTGCAAGTTACTGCATTAAGAGACTATATGTTTATTCAGGTAAAAAATCATAAAATGTATAACCAAAGACCAACTGCCTTTGCAAGTTACTACATTAAGAGACCACCTGTGTTAAGAGACCACTTTTTAGAATCACCATGGGCGGTCTCTCAAGACAGGTTAGACTGAATGCATTGCACACCTTTTATGTCAAGAAGTCAACATTCTCAAACTTGAATAGATAAGATCTTGCTTGAGTATTTTATTTACTCCTTAGTTTGTTTTTTTTAAGACGTACATACAATATAATTAATTATTGAATTTTTAACACCATATGAATACCCCATTTATACAGTACTTGTTCTAAAGAGTGAAGTTGTTATTTTTATAGTCAAACAGTATAAAACGCACTGTAAATTCGAATCAAGTAGAAAGTAGAAAAAAATTACACATCTTAGCGTAGGTAAATGTTGGCTTTTGCTTATTAATTAGTGTCTTGTATATAAAAACAATCGACCTGCTAATTACAACACAGACCACAGCGGGGGTTCAGAGGCCTCTTGACGTGTTGATAAGGGTAATGTCATTGGCCCCTTTCTGCAAACAGCCAATTAATGGATTAATGTCAGTTTGTCAATGACGTGTTATGGTATACTCTATCTATTGAAACAGCGATTGCAACTACATTTGTAATGACAGTAGTAGTAAAACAATACAATAACAACATGTTCTTCACTCGATAAGGTATCCGAATCCCTTTTAAGTGTCTGGATATTTGATCATATTCAGATATCCGGATGTCCGAGTACTCGTAAGCATCCCTAATATTTACAAATGTGTTATTAAAAGATGTGTTATATAACATTGTTTTCTTTAATGATATGATATTCTGCATTTCTAGGTTTGTGCCAAAGCAGCTGGTGACAATCAACATCTTACAAACTCCATCTCAGACATTCTCTGGCTCACACAGAAAGCCACATCAGAGGTATGCAGTGTTTACATGTTTTCTGCCAGTTAGTAAGCTTATTATGCCCCCCATCCAAGATGGCAGGGTATATTGGTTTGCTTATGTTGGTCGGTTTGTGAGTCAGTCACTCGACCAGTCGGTCTGTCAGTCGGGAGACCACTTTCGTTTCCCCTCTCTTTAGTCCAATAGTTTTCATCCAATCATAACTAAACTTCATGTAATCAGCATAAGTTAATCTTAACCAAACTTCATGAAAATGTTTATTGGCATAATATCTCGACCAAGATCGATAATCAGCCTAGTTACCCCGAAAATTGTAGAGTTATGGACCTTGTATTGTCTAAAATTAGCCTTTTTAGCAGTTTCCGCTCTCTAATTCCAACAGTTTTCATATGATCTTCACCAAACTTGCTGAAAATGTTTGTGGCATAATATCTTGGCCATATCCGATAGTCGGTCAATCAATTCGCTCAAGGAATCGTGGAGTTATGGCCCTTAAAATATCTAATATTGGCACTCAAAGTCGAACAGTTTTTATCTAATCTTTACCAATTTATATTGAGTTTATAATATCTTAGACAAGTTTGATGATCAACCAAAACACCCTAGAAACTGCTATTGAGTTATGGCCCTTGATTTATCTAAAATTTGCCTATTCAGCAGTTTCCGTTCCCTATGTCCAACAGTTTTCATCCGATCATCACCAAACTTGATATTTTAAAGATTTCTTTTAACCTAGAGGGGGCATAACTGTTTTGCAAACAGTTGTTATATGATTTCATATGTAGTCTTGCAGATAAATAGGGTCCTTATGGCCAAAGTTATGGTTCAAATAACAAACAAACTTTCTTGTTATATTTGAGCTAACCTGAAGACAATGTGTATTCATTGTATATACTCATTCCCTAGTTCACTAATGATCAGGCTCACAATAGCTCTTACAGGTCCAGCTGTACGAAACCTGTCTTTGCCGTACAAAGAAGTTAGCTTTGCTATTAAAAACATCTATTGGAAACATTTCTTTACCATCAAGTTAAGTTGGAATCCAAGGAAAACATCAGTTAATGTACCAGGTGGTGATGCTGAGAGTGGAAAAAAAACCCACAAAATCTTGTAGAAGAGTGTTTATATAGATTATATCCAGACAATGGTTAGACTGAATGTGGGTTCTTTGTAGCCAAAGTCAATGTTACTCTTGATTGAAAAAAATAAAATATTTTAACTATTTGTTTCATGATTAATCATAACATTTGTAGATTTATTTACCATATATACTGTTGATAAAATCTTTCTATTAATTGTCTTTATTGTTACTCTTGCTGACAGACACAAGTTGTTGGTCTTCCATCTTCAGTGTGTTTGTGTTTCTGTTTTAAAGGCTCATTATAACATGCGTGCAGCGTCTTTCGGTCGAGGCAAGCTGTTCACAGTGGGTCGAGGATTACTGCAAAGTCTTTGAGAAGGCCAATGAGCTCTGTTGATTGACTTTCTTATTAGATGTTAGTTTAAAACAGTTCTGGACATATATACTGTTGAAAAATGTGATAGTTGATTTCGCGTTCATTTAAAAATAGTCCTATGATTGTTTCTTTGCAAAAAAAAAGTGGCAAATAGTCTTTTACAGTGCAATGATGTTATGGACAGTCCCACAAGATAATTATGGAGTCTATGAATTTTGTTGATTTTATGTAAAATATTATTATATTAAAAGTTATTATACTTAAGATGGACAAAATGTAAGAAACATACTTGCTGAAAGAAAAATGCATGGGTAAATTATCAATAAAAACACAATTATTTGGCATGCATTATATGCACAACTTGATGCTTATATGATTTTTAACTTGAATATTCCGCTAATAGTTTGAGCTATACTACTCACCTGTTCGTCGGCGTCGGCGTAATGCTCTGGTTAAGGTTTGCGTGCAATAAGTCCATATCTTTGTAACTCCTACAGATATTCAATTGAAACTTAACACATGTCTTTGGGGTCATTATGTGAGGTCACTGACCAAGGCCCATAACTCTGACCCACAATTTAGCAGAATTATGCCCTTTTTGTACTTGTAAATATCAGGTTAAAGTTTGCTTGTAAATATCAGGTTAAAGTTTGCTTGCAACAACTTCATATCTCTATATCCAATACAGATATTCAGTTAAATTTCACTCAAGTCTTCAAGGTCTTAATATAAGGTCACTGGCCAAGGCACATAACTGTGACCCTCATTATAGCAGAATTATGCCCCGGTTTGTACTGATAAAGGCCCATAATTCTGACAAAGCAGTTGAATATTCAAGCGCGCTGTATGGAGACAGCTTTTGTTGTGTGCAGAACTTATTTACAGTACATGTGTGATACAAAAATGAAAGTATTGCGTGGGATTTACATCAAATTTTATCAAATACAAAATCCAGTAACCTAGTAAGCGGCCAGACTGTATGGTTTTAGACCAGTTTTTTTGAGGGGGGAAATTCATTAAGACTGCATATTAGTATTTTCCCGTAACACTGTATACTATAAACTTGTTAGTAATTCTAAAATTGTAACTTTCATTAAATGTTGTTACTGCTTTGTATTTTTGCTTGTGTTGCATGAATGTTTTCATTTGATTATGTCTTTTTGCAAGATGTCTGTGTCTGCTGATAGAAAAATGTAATTTTTTTTGTATCGTAGGACAGTATGTTATGTCTTAATTTTATCTACTGCTGAAGTTTAAGGTTTGTCTGTCTGCCTGTTCATATTCATTATTTTGATTTTTACCAGTAAATTGGATAAATCTAGAAATAAAAATGTACCTCAACACTGGGAGTGCCGTGTGTCTATTATTTGCTTCGGACGGACTTGTTAACAAAATTACATATTTTTATATTGTTGGCAGAAGCCAGCAAGTTTCTTGTGGGGCAATTTAGAAAGATTAATCGCATTACCTAATTTTTACTTTGCAGGCTATGAAGCACTAACAATTTATATGCTCCATCGGCTGTTTGGGGCCATTCAGGATAAGTCTTTGGCTGTTTGGACTCATTCAGGATTAGTCAACACTGTTATGCATATCATTGCATTTGCATTAAGGAGTTTGCATACAAACCTATATATCTAACAAGATATTGAGTATTAAGTAGCGATTATAACAATGAGTAGACAAATGTCATTAAACATCGTAACTGCAAAAGCTAATGCATTTGGACTAAAAACAACTCTCAAATATTACAAGTGTCTGTCACACTAACCAATCAGCTAGACGATTTAATTTACGTTGACATGTATTTTGAATGAAATGTAAGTAATTTTTATTTTCACAAATTTCAAGGAAACGATCAAAGTATTCCTCTTATTAAATGTTTCTTGTTACAAATGCTTCATAATTTTATCAATTTCAAATGATAATTACTCATTAATTATGCGATATTTCCAGTGTATTTTTGTGCCTGTCGATTTCTTTTACTTCAGTATATATATCATGCTGTTTTATTTTTGGAATATGTGGGAAAATGTTGGAATTTGTTAATTTTCTAATATGAGAATAAATTCCTCAGCATAAATTCTTGTCTATCCCGAGTCAAAACAAATGGGTCTGTTGAGAGAATTAATTAAAACTTACAGGCAATATGGTCATGTTTTATTAATACCACTCAGTAACAGTTGAATGTATTTGCATCTTGTTTTTTTTTTATTATTAAAAGGCTTACTTTTGTCCTTTAAAATTTCTAATTCGCATCTCATTTTTGTCGAGCCCACTTGCAGTGAGATTGACTTAGTGGTCAGAATGGCAGTTTGGTGTATGTGCGTGAGTGCGTCCATCCGATCTTGTTTGGACTGTTAATTGACGATATGTTGTGAGATTTATAACCACGCCTAGCTAGGATGAAGTCCAACAAACACCGTTTACAGTAAACGAATATTTTTACAAGGCATGTCCGTCAAACTAATAAGTCCTAGCTTTCTGAATGGCTAAGCACAATGTCAATCAAGTGTCATTGTAAGGTCAATTCATCATTTATCAGTGAATTTTAAAATTACTTGCCACAAATGGTTTCCATGTAGAGACGGCGTGTCACATGCAAAACCTGTGTCCCTAGCTCAAAGGTCAAGGTTACACATAGAGGTCAAAGGTCAAATATGGACATAATACAGCTTGTCCAGACTGTTCATTCATCGGGGAATTTGAAAATCACTTGCCACAAATGTTCACCATGTAGAGATGGCGCGTCGCATGTAAGACCCGAGCCAAAAGGTCATGTCACCCTTAAAGGTCAAATGTCAAATATGGGCATAATACAGCTTGTCCGGACCTTTATCATTCTTCAGGAAATTTAAAAATACTTGTCACAAAAAGACCCGTGTTCCTAGCTCAAAGGTCAAGATAACTCTCAGAGGTCAAAGGTCAAATATGGGCATAATACAGCGTGTCAGATGTTCTTCTTTTCTTAGTGGAGTTTGACATTGTTTTGCACAAAATTTATGTGCTCCATTTTCTTGACAATGGCCGCAACATGCATATACATATACACTTATATTTCTATTAAAACCAATCATTTTACTTGTGTTATGTTCATAGAAGCTGACCAAAGTTTGTTTTGTTCAGACTCGTCAGCATCGAATTGTAATGATTTGTAAACAAAATAACAGTTTTAAAAAATGTATACTTAAAATTTCACTAAAAAGCTGTTTTAATATTCTTCTTATGCAAGAAATCTAGTTTTTTTATACGACTGTTAGAAAAAAGGTCGTTTTATGGAAATGCCCAAGCGGGCTGGCGGTCAGCAGGAGATCTTTGTCCAGAGCATAACTTTGCCCATCAATGATGGATTTTTAAATACCATGGCAGAAGTGATAAGCATGATGAGAAGGAGTGTCGTGCACAAGAACTAGGTCCCTAGGTCAAGGTCACAATTCAAGGTCATAGGTCAAATATAAGAAATTAATACTTACTACCTTGTCCAAGCATAACTTTGTCCAGCATGGATGGATTTTCAAATAACTGGAAAGAAGTGATAAGCATGATCAGACGAGTGTCAAGCGCCAAAAAAAACAGGTCCCTAAGTCAGAGGTCAAGGTTACATTTCAAGGGAAATCAATGCTTAACACTGTCCGGAGCACAACTTTGTCCAGCAAGCATGGAATTTTAGATAACTTGGCAGGAGTGATAAGCATGATAAGACGGAGTGTTGCGCGTAAGAACCAGGTCCCTAGGTACAAGGTCAAGGTCACAATTGAAGGTCAATGGTCAAATAATAAGAAATAAATCCTTACCATTTTGTCCGGCATGGTGAGACGGAGTGTCACGCACAAGAACCAGGTCCCTAGGTCAAAGGCCAAGGTCACAATTCAAGGTCAAAGGTCATATACATATGAATTATTTTCACTTTGTCCGGAGCATATCTTTGTCTAGCATGGATAGATTTTCAAATAACTAGGAAGAAGTGATAAGTATGGTGAGACGGAGTGTCTCCTGCAAGAACCAGGTCCCTAGGTCCAAGGCCAAGGTCACAATTCAAGGTCAAAGTTCAGAAATCAATCCTTACCACTTAGTCTGGAGCATATCTTTGTCAAGCATGGATGGATTTTGTCTCTTTAGTCGTTTAACCTTTACCCCTAAAAATGCTCCTTTGACGGGCGTATCTTTGTGACAATGGCACGGTTGTTGAATCTGAGTTTACCTTTAATTGTTGATGCAGAAATTAAAATCTACATAGACTCGATAAAAACAGAATTGAAATAATGCAGAATTTCTTTTTGTGTAACAATGAAAAGGAAACAATTATATGGCATGGTTTTTTAGTTTGCAAAATTGCACAAAGAGTACTATTTATGAATCTGTTTGATTTCGGGTTAAATGTATCATGATTTGTTATTGTATTGTGTATCTTCATTGATATGTGGTCATTTGTTTTTTGTTCCACATTGGCTTAGATCATTTAAAATACCGCAAGTTCTCATGAAGTCGAAAAGAGAAAAGTCCAACTATTAATTGATAAGTAACTTCTTGGCCCAGTTGTTGAAAATTGTAATTACTGCTAATAAACTTTGATGCAAATATAATAAGTATTAGGCGTAAAAAAAAATATGTTTGTTTCAGGTTACCCGACCTACCCTTAAAAAATGCCCCAACCCTAGAACATTTTATTGAGTTTGTCAGATATTTGTTTGTTTTATTTACCTGTTTTCAATAATAACATGTTTTTTGGATACGTAAGTGTTTTGTTTGATAGCATCCACTTATAAACAATGTTTTATGGTATTACTGACATGTTTTGAATATATATTCAGTTTTAGAATCCTTAATTTGACCATTTACCAAAAAAAAATAAAAAATCCCGACCTACCCACCCTAATTTTTTTTGGCATGTAACCTGAAACAAACATAATTTTTTTTTACGCCTTGCAAACAACTTGCTAAGCAAACATTTAGAGCTGAGTTTATAATTACAGTTTAATCAGATTGAACTCGTTACTCAACATTTTATTTCATCAAAATTCCAATGACTGTTAGGTTTGAGCAACTCACCACTGATGATGTCATAATATGTTGTTTCCTTCATTAATACTCGGCAAAAAAAGTAACTTGACGTGTGTATAGTTAATTGACTTTCCTGTGAAATCGGATCAAGATACAACATAAACAATAGAACAAAAACAGAATGTTTCATTAACACAGATGGCCATCTACATTTTTGTTATGCATAAATTATTGTTTTTCAACATAGTGGTTGAAATTTAATCCACAAACAAAAAATAAATATTGTAGTGTCAGGTTTCTTTTTTGGTCGAGTATAGTTAGATTTTGTCTATTGTAAAGATGCTTGCATTACTGATATTATCATATATTGAGCTTATGTATGATACTCAGTGAACTGCTTTTGTTCAGTATATATTTAGGCTCCATGAACATGACATTCTTTGCGAGCTTTTGGAATAAGGGACCTTTCCTGCGTCATTCGTCGTCTAACCTCGTATGCACAATTAATACTTAATGGGACCTGTTCACAGATTGACAATTTGACCATTTTTCAACTTTTTGTCACCGATTCCAAAAATAAAAGAACAGTGTATACGAGGGAGCAAGATAATACTACGGACATAGAAATATACTGTAAAATGCGTTAAGTTTATGAGTAACATTATAAAGCGTTTGAAATTGATAAAAACTTTAAGCGTTTGTAACGCTAAACGATGGAATAATTTGGAGTGCTTCTGTTTTTTTCGTAGAAACTGTTGACATCCCATGGAACACTTACATGAGGTAAATAATGCAGGGTGAAATATCATAGTCTTTTAGCCTTTTAATCAGGAGTTCCCGGGTTTGAACCCTGGTGGGACCTTTTTTAAAAAAAAATTTTGTGTTAATACTTTTCTTGTTATTATACTTGAGCTTTTTAGTTCCGATGCTTAAATCTCTCAAGTTAAGACATTTAATGGCATACTTAAAAAAATGAGAAATTTGGTGAACGAGTCCCTTGAATGTATAACCACTAACAACACAAAATGGCTGCATTTAAAAAAAAACAAACATGATGCACAACAGAGAACACAACTGGCACAGATTTGTAAATTCTGTTGACGCCAGTAAGAAGTAATTTGTATGCAGCAGCGGGACTGTTTGTTCCATTTTTAAACCCTAGCCTGAATATGGAAAGATATTTTAGCTGTGTCTGTCCCTCTGTCAGTAGTCATAACTCATTAACCAATGGATCTATAGCAAAGGTTCTTCAATATTGAATATTACATTTTCTTAAAGCCACCGAATCTGCATTGGGGAATAAAATAAATACCATACAATTCTAATATTAGTAGTATTTGTTCACATTAACCAGTTCAACAAAACACTTTTCTGAGTTGGTATTTACAACAGACAATTAATCAAATTTTATGTTATATTTTAATTAGAGAAATTGTCAATCATGTTCACAGTTTTCGTGAAATGGAATTATGTGACTGAGATTGAGATGTCTTCAACTATGTATACAATTGTTCATAAGTATTATTTAAAGTCCTCAAAAATTATTTTTTTGTAAATACATATTCCTACTCTGAATAATCTTAGCGTGTTGACAATATTGTCATTCAAAACAGATTTAATGGCTTTAATAAAAAAATTTAATTTTGCCCATCTGGATTTATACCTAACACACCACAAAGACATACTTGTTTGCCCAAATCCAAAACAGGGTACTGCTTTGGAAGGGTACTTTTGAACTTAACTGCCGATATTAATTTCCGAGTGATAGTGTTTCAAAATCTCTGTCTTCTTTTAACAATCATATGATAACACAACATTGTTATCTTCTAGGAATTCAATTTAACTTTGACGTATCAGAATATGTCCAAATATATCAACTTTTTAAAAGTATTTTGTCAAAATTTAATTACAGAATAGCAATTCTGTATACATGTAGGGAACTGTAAACCAGTGATTCTTCGCTGAAAAATAAGGCATAATCACTTAAAAATACAGGTGTTAAGATGTGTGACAAACTTGAGTCATGGCTCTATACAACTGGTCTAACGTGTCGACACTTGTTTTGGAACCGAAGAAAATAGTATTTAAAAAAAAAAAATAGTTAAATATTCCAGAAAACTTATTTATATACAATAAAAAGAACATTAGGAATTCTTGTCCTCATTGATATAAATGGAACTTTGAATAAGCAAGTTCAAGATAACAAAAAAAGTTCAGCTCTTTAACTTATTGTGAAGACTGCCACACTTCTGTGTATTGGAAATAACTCATTATAGTTTGGCCTATAATCATGTGGAATACATAGTTTACATTCCAAAACTTCGGCTAGGGTTTTAAATTCGTATAATTTGCTTTTTATCTTAAATAAAAGGAAGAAAAGGTAAAAAAGACATTGAGATTCAAACAAATGGGTTTATTAGCAAAAAGTACATTCTCAGTTCCAAAATTGCATTTTAATATATAGTATATAATTGGGTTTGTAGAAACAAGGAAGTTAACTAGCATTCCACGTCTCCCACTGAAATCCTGTCCCGGCTTGCTTTGCTGATTACTAGCTGCTGCAACTCAGGTGATGATAACTATTTTACTTCGCTGAGCGATGGTGCTTTCTTTTGATTGATTTCTGGAAAAATATTGGTTAACATACAGTTAACATACAGTTAATTTAGGCCAAAGAAAACAATCTGTGGTTCAGGTGTCACTGCTGACATTACATTGTTTCAAGAACACCATAATTACTATGAATATTTTTGGGAAAGCCCCATATTCAAACTTAAACCAACAAATGTTTTTTGTTTCCCTTCATAAATTCTTAAGGATGAGGTGAAGTAAGTAAGGTAGGTCGAGAAACCTGGACCACTTATATTTTTTCTTTGGCCTAAACATTGTATAAAATATTTGTAATATCTTGCATAATAAAAAAATGCTTGAGATCAATAAAAAAAAAAGAGAAGACTCCTGGTGTTTGTTTTTATTTGCACAAAAAATTACAATGGGGGGGGTAGGGACTATGATGAAATGTTTTTATTTTGTACTAAAAGGCATATATTTAACTAACCCTCATTGGGGGGGGGGGGGGGTTCTGCCCCCCCGAGGAGTTTGTTAAAACTCCCCTTGGTTGGAGCGGTATTTGAACCCACACACCAAGCCTCTCAAGACCACTGCTCTACCAACTGAGCTATTGAGGCTTCTGCTGGTAGCTGTTCGAAACATTTATTTATCCTTTCAATAAAACATAACAGTAAAAAAAATCACATGACCTAGACTATGGTCATGTGACCAAGTCCAAGTCATGTGATTTCTATATTTAGCACTCAGTCTATCCATATAATCCCTTTTCAATACCAATGAAACCACAAGACAGAGTGGTGCAGTGGATAGAGCAGTGGACTACGGAGCTGTGGGACGGGAGTTCAAATACCGGTATAAACCTTCAATACTTTCCTTGCTTATTTCGATGTATAATAATGTTGTTCATATGAAAATATAACTGTATGCTATAAATTGCCGACAACAATAACTGGAATAACCTAAGAATATGTGCATGTCCTCATATTAAGTTTTATTGCATCTGAGATATTAGTTCCAGAGATCTTCGGCAGAAACTAACTATGGGGCAGACGGAAGGTCAGATAAACAGACGGGTGGATAAAAATTGTGGGGAAATGCATATGACATTGAGACAAACGAATAACAATGATGTAGAATTCGGACAGACAGAGAAGGCAGCAACTATAGGCTGTCCCCTTTGGGGAGCATAAAAGTTACGTACAGTTTTGCTCGAACTTTCTTGCGAAGATTGTAAATGTGTCAACGAACAATGATTTGATTGTGGTTGTGATCCGGATCATAATCTGGATCCAGGACTTTGTGAAGGATTCCTTATTATTGAGCAAATAGCAACATTAAGCTGTATAACTCATATATTGCACACCGTATGGGGGAATGGGCCATCTGGTGGAGGTCTTTGCTTTCCAAGTGTTTTCTAGTTGTTTCTGCACTTTGTTTACCTCTGTTAACATTTGTAGATACCCAGTACATGCAGTTGAAGATCTTCAAGCTTGTAGTCCATTTCTTTACAAGGATGAAAATGAATAATGTATCATTTCTTCTTTTTGGTTTTCTCTGTTAACGCTTGTAGATACATGTAATTGAAAATCTTCAAGCTTGCAGTCCAAGATTTCTTTAAAGGATTAATATGAACAGTGTATTTATTAAATATATGCACTCAATATATAATATTGCCTATCGACTCTTCCAATATGGTTTGCATGCTGTGTACTCGTCTAATTGTAGCAATGCATTGTACCGAACGCTGTTAAATAACCTTATATTATTGACACAAGAAATGGTACTCCTATCAATATCAGTTGTTTTTTCCTTCATTTTACCTTCATTTTTAATAATAGCATTGTTTTGACATGAAATCATGTTGGAAGTTTTATAAGCTACGAAATCATCTTTTACAATTCAATATTCATGTACTATCATAAATTCATGTATTATCAGTCTTTGCAATAGTTGTTTTTTAGAGACGTGCCCATAAGACCATAAATGTGACAGTAAATCTAGACAGTAACTAATCAGGTCAGTTTCCTAATTTTGCATCCTTTGTAAACTTGCCTTTCAGGAAGATAGGTCGAAATTTTAACTAGCCAGAATAGGTTTTACTTTTCCCGGGCTTCAAGTAAGCGAATTACATGTATTTAGAAGATTATCTATTTTACATATTGCAAACCAACAACTCAAAATAAAACTAACATGTACATCATTGATTAAGCATGTTTATGCAGTTTGCAGACACAAAAAAGGTAAAACAATTTGAAATTATTTATAGTAAGTCTTAAGCTGTTGAGACATGGTGTAGATTGTGTCGCCCCATACAAAAATGAGATCAGAATCAACTAAATATCTAATTTATTTAGGACTAAAGGAATTATATAGTTTGTATTAGTGTTTTAGGGTATAAGAGTTATTATTGCTCACAGATTATTTTTGTGATTGAAGTCTAAAAGTGAAATTGTTTGTATTCTTCTCCTGACCATGTTTATCACTTGTGTCAATTTATTTGAAAATCAATCCATGCTGGACAAAGTTATGGTCCGGACAAAGATCTCAGGCCGCCCGTCCGTCCGCCTGCCTACCCGCTTTTGCGTTCCCATAATATGACCCATTTTTTAAACGTGTTAAGGGTCTATAAAAAGGCCTATAATTTAACAAACTTAAAACTAGAGTTACCTAACTTAGCCTATGAGTTGATTTTAATATGGGGAATTAATGTGTAAAGTTTGATTAAAGTCCCTTCTGTCATTACTGAGATACCAGCTTACTGGAAAACTTTAACCTACCAAAATAGCTCACACTATCAATTTCTAAGTGTAAAAAGGCCTATAATTTTGACACATTTCAAACAACATTTACCAAACTTTGCCTATGGGTTCATTTAAATAAGGGGAATAAATGACTAAAGTTTGAATAAAATCACTCCAGCAGTTCTGCGATACTAGTTTACCGAAAATCTTTAACCTACTCAAATAGCATGCAATGTAATTTTTTGAGTGTAAAAAGGCCCATAATGATGACAAAGTTCAAACTAGAGTTACTTAACTTTGCCTATGGATTCCTTTTAATATGGGGAATAAATGTTTTAAGTTTATAAGAAATACATCAAGCCATTCCTGAGAAACTAGCTTACTGAAAAACTTAAACTTAGGCAGACATCGACGCCAGGGCACGTAGAATAGCTTGCCTTCTCTACGAAGTCGCGCTAAAAACTAACAATCAATTGTTTTATCTGTAAAGTGAAACTTTCAATTATATTTTATACTGTATTTTCTTTACAATGCTATAGCTATAGCAACTGATACATCTGGAATGGTTAATGAAAAGAAGCAGAAAGAAACACATTGTTGAAAATATTAATACATTATTTAAAAATTCCTGAGTTATTAACAAATGATGCCAAAATTCAGTGATCTGCGGGCTGCAAGACAGAAAGAGGGCTCTCAGTTACATATTGCCAACGGGCCTATCAAAGGAATTTCGCATATAGACAAATATTGAAACATGATAATTTCATTATTTTCTCAAATATGTTTTTCGAGTAGCAATACTTAATTTATGGAATCGCTCAGACAAAAATAATTCAAAACAAAACAAAAGCTGTTTCAGGATATCACTCTTGACTATTCGTACCGCTTTGTCAGAGTTATGGGCCTTGGTCAGTGACGTTACAAACCTTACATGACCCCAAAGACATGTGTAAAGTTTTAATTGAATATCTGTAGTAAATATAGTGATATGTTGTTGCAAGCAAATTTTAACACACAAACTTTAACCGGAATTTCCATGTGCAAAAGGGGCATATTTCTGCTGAATTGCAAGTCAGAGTTATGAGCTTACGTCAGTGGCCTCACATAATGACCCCGAAGACATGTGTGAAGCTTCAAATGAATTTCTGTAGTAGTTACAGAGATATGTACTTGTTGCTCGCAAACCTTAACCACAGCATTAAGCCGAAGCAGACGCCGACCAACAGGCGACCTTTTTTTATGAGTAGTCAAAATAAAAAATTGGGGTACACAGTTTAATGTAGTATTAGAACGCACGCCTACACATTCAGGCACTTCAATGAAAGCTTTTCTACACTATGTGACGTTTATCAAGTGAGCGCATGGCAATATTTAGCATCTGTTGCGGTAAGTTCGTGGCCTCATACAAGTTTGTGGATGATGCACAGACGTCATTTTCGATACAATCACGCAACATCATGTGTCCTAATTCTTTGTAAATTCTGGCTCTAAGAATTTACCAACTTATAACAGCAAATACATGCATACATTTTAAGTTTAAATGATAAATAACAATTTCATCACTGATATGTAAACACAAAATCAATGACGTGGTGGTGCAATATCACATCACCTAAAATAACCGACAAACCTGAAGGAATTTGAGCTAGTTAAAGGCGTTGTTAGGCATACATGCCATAATTTCTGGGATCATTTCCGGGATTTTTACTGTCTTTCCCGGACGTGTACATAAGTTTTACATGGCATAACAAAACATTTGTTTTAGGACTATTTCATCTGAAATTTCGAGGAAAGTAGTTTAAAACAATGCCTTATTATGGTAGTAAACTAACTGCGGATCTTGTGAACAACAGAAATCATTGAGTAAACTGCTTTTATTTACGGTCGGGATTATAAGTACTCTTTCGTTATCAACTGATGCATGTATACACTTACTAATACGTGTATAAATATGTATTACGCAGATAGGTCGATGGTTCACAGCATTGGCAAGCTGAAATAACTCCTCGTTTTAATTGGCTAATATCAATTTTTCTGTGAAAATGTAGCTCCACCTTAAAGTCGGACCTACTGATTGCAGTTGATTAGTGAAAGTGTGACAACTTCTGTTAATTGCTTGTTTATGACACGTTGCCTAATTGTGTATGATTGCATTGGGGACAAATTAGGGGATTAGTGGTCTGTCAAAAGTTAATCTAATATAGGCATGCACAGTTATGATTTTGAGGACATACAAACTAAATCTGGGACTGCAGGATGTGCGGGACAATCCCGGATGATTCGGGACATATGGCAAGTATGTCTTAGGTCGCATTTAGTTTTCAATGAAGTAACATATTTCTCATTACGTGTTCACTGTTTTTTTACACAAAATAGTAAGTAAAGATGCCATTTAAATTTAAATGTCTTGATTACAATCCATCAGCCGCATATTACGAGCATGCACGGACTCGAATGCATAACATTTCAGGTGTCAAGGCTAAAATATCTTTACAAGTAAGAAACCAACATTTCATTTCTAATTATGTTATTTCAGCATGTTGAAGTTGCAAAATATTTTTCTTAAACTGTAAGTCTCGCAACCTCTTTTATGCTGGCAATTATTGCCCACATAAAAAGTAACTAAAATTAATATTAGCCGAGTGCCTAACAAGTTATGCTACCACAAATAATTCAGTGCAGGTTCACAAGAAGTATGCTTTTCAATGTTCCAGGTCTAGTGCCAGTTCTTGCACTTGTAATTTGTTCCAGTTATTGAGTGTTCTTTTATTGTAATCTGCATTGTATACATGTACTGTACATTTGACGATTTCTTTGTTTCGAGTTTCCATTATAAAAAATTCAAGTCAGTTCTGTTTATTGGTGTTATTTGTTTTATTATTGAATATGGAAATGAAAACAATCAAATTCTACCTTTGCCACGTCCTAATTAATTGCTAAATCCTTTCATAAACTGTAACTGTAATTTGTGTTTTGACATATCCGCCATTGTACCGGAAGTTAAAGTATCACGTGATCCTAAGACAGAGTTCAATCCCAAGACAAATCGGTCTAGAAAACATTCGGTTCAAACATACGCCGTCGTCTTAAACATGTTTTATTTTAATTATATGATGGTGGACACAAATGCTTACACAAATTAAAAGCATAAACCACTTTTAAAGTCAGCCAAATATTAACAAAACAAATAAGGCCATACACATTTTATTCTATGTTGAGCATCTACATTTTTCGAAACCTACCGACCAGGCAGGAAACCACTTATTCACGACATTGGTACGAGCTTAAGCAAACGTTAACTTTCAAAACTGTAATATATCATCTTGATATTGGGAACCTACTTTAACACAGCATTTTAACTGTGAATATTGACTAGTTCCGTGTGTTTTCACAATTATTAGTAAAACGCTTAAGTCTTTTTTGTTCTTTATTCCACAATTTGCCACTATTGTTTTTGTTTTCATTCAGGAATTCGAAAACCTACAAGCCCGATGACACTTAACAAAGAATCAAATTGGTATGGTCTAACAATAAAATCAATTAAAACAGAAATTGTACTAACACACGTATACAATTTTCACTTTTCTGCTGTAAACTTTAATCACATTCGGACAGCGCATATAACATTGGAATTGTTCAGTGGTAGGTTAACTCCCTTGCCCAATGTCTCACTTAAAATATCCTGGATCCTATCTGTTCACGAACTTACACGAACTTAAACGAAATGACAATTTTCCAACTTTTTGTCACATATTCCAAAAACAAAAAACATTGTAAATAAAGGAGCGAGATAACACTACGGACATAGACATATACTGTAAATATGGTTTCTTTACTGAGTAAGTTGAAATTGATAAAATTATAATTCGTTTGTAACGCTAAACGATGGAATAATTTTGAGTGTTTTTTGTTTTCGTGACAACACGTCGATCACTTGGATAAAGTGAAAGATGCAGCGATACATATATAAACCTGAATGGCCAAGTGGTTAAGGCGTTTGCCGTTTGATCCGGAGGTCAGAGGTTCGAAGCATGGTGGGAGCAGCTTTTTTTCTCTTCTTAATCCTTTTCTTGTTATTATACTTGCGCTCTTTAGTTCCGATGTTTAAATCTGTCAAGCTAAGGCATTAAATGGCAAACTTCCAAAAAAATAATACAAAAATCTGTGAACAAGCATCTTTAACCTTCCAAGAAAATTGCATTCAAATCCATCAGAACTTGTTTGCTATTATAAACTAAGATATAGACAGACAAACAAATGCCAGCAACAAATAAGTTACCAAGTAAAATAATCAGCGGCATTATAACAAGTTCAACGAGCATCGACAAGAGCAACAACAAAAGTAATTGTACTTGTACCTTCACGAGTAGTGGAAGTGGTAGTAGTTGTGGTGTTAATGTTAATTGTTAACAGCAGCAGCAGTAGTAATAGTAGTAGTAGCAAAAGCATGAGAAGCAGTAGCAGCAGCACAAGTAGCAGAAACAATAGCAGCAACAGCAGCAATAGTACCAGCAGCAGCTGTATAAGAAGTATTAGTATTAATAGCTGTGCGAGCAACAGCATTAGTCGCAGCAGCTCCAGCAGTGGGTGCAATAGCAGCAGCAGTAGCTGTTGAGTTAGTAGTCGTAGTAGCAGCTGGCTCATCAAAATCATTATGTTATTCGATTTATGAAAGTATATTTTTATTTTTATAATTTTATTTTTATTTAATTTGATGTGTTATTTTTTCATTAAATTTTAAATATTGACGTCCTACTGTTTTAAATCGATTTAAAGTTTTTCAATCGGAATACAAGGCTGGCCAGACCAGAGGCACTGTCTACCGTACACTACCGTACACTACCCTACACAACACTAACCACACCTCACTTCCAAGTCTCCCCACACTCTCACAGCAACTACACGTGCCGTCTGGTCGCCTTGCTTAGCCTACCCAAGTTATATATATTTTTTTTGTATAACGATTATTATTATTATTACTATAATTATTATTATTTTATTAAATTATTATTTGTATTTATTTTATTTATTATTTATTTTATTTGCATACTTGTGATTATTTGTATTGTTATAGCCTAATCAAGTTTTATATTATGATGATGATGATTATTATGTAATAATAATAATAATAATAATAATAATCATAATTATTATTATTATTATTATTATTATTATTATTATTATTATTATATTTCATTATTATATGTTATATTGTAGCAATAGTATTTGGAACTACAGCAGTAGTAACTGTAGTAGCTACATCGGCAGTTTCAGCAGCAGTTGTAGAAGTTTAAATAGCATCAGTAGTAGTAGCAGCAGCAGCAGCAGCTAAGGTCGATGTTAATGGAAGCATAATTAGTGTTAGCAGACGTTATGATCGTAATAGATTGTTAGTGTAGAAAAAGTAGCTGTTGCTGTTGTAATTGATGTTGTAGTTAACGCAAAAAGTTCATTGTCATGGCCAAATATGTTGCTGGTTTGGTTGTGTTGTTGGCAGCAGCTTAGTACTTGTATTGTTTCATTAATTTGTATTTAATCGGTTCACGGATAAAAAATATTTAACGTTCATATTGATGGGAATACTAAAAGTAAGAAAGTATTACACAGCTAAAATGTCAGCGTGTAATTAAAGCCACAAAATCTGCATTAAGAATAAAAATAACTTTTAAAAATAGTGTTATGTGAACGCAATTAAACATTCACTCAACATAATTGTCTTCGTTCGTATACTATTCCGTAAACGTAAGATTTAACAATTTTACTTAATAAAAAAAAAACAACAACAACAACAAAAACCGCCAACCATGTAAACAATTGAATTGAACAATTCACCATTTAAAAAACGTTTAAATTTTGACAAGGCGTCAAAAGCTATATGCTTTTGTTTGGAAATTTTTGAATCTCTACATACATATCAATTGTTGAAAGTGTTCATATTCAATACGGATTCGGTGTCTTTAATCTTTAATGCAAGCCATTAGTAACGTATAAATAAATAAAAGTATTACTTATATTAATTTATATATATTATATTAATTAATTATATTATTGATTAACTAGGAACATGTTATTGTCACGTTGAATTGTTCAAACAGCCTAAAATTGCATACAATTGTAAAACAAAAAGTTTTATTTCATGCTATGCGGTGAATGAGTGGAGAATAAAAGTGAATGATAACCCGATCATTTCACTCTAGGTCGAGTGAAATGATAACGTTTGGTCATTTCACTCTTGGTTATATGGAGCTACTTTTAACTACTGTATGTTTATTTTTTGAAAGTATTTGAATACCCCAATCGTCAGTGTAAGCACAGGCCTTTTAAACAACAGAAAACACACAGTAAAATTCATTACAAAGATAATTAAGCGACAACGACGCAGTAAGAGTGGCACTATTTTCCCACCACAACAGTGATCGACAATTTTGGAATCATAATGACGTCATATTTATGACGTAATAATACATAAAAACTTGTGACGCTCCAGCATATCTCGCTCATTTTTTTATTTATCGTTCAAAAGCATGAAATAAAAAGAAAATTTGTTTAATACAGTGTAAGGTCGTATTTTACTTTATTCGTGGTCATCGAACCTAGATATTTTCACTTGTGGCCGCGCCACTCGTGAAAATATTAGATCTGTTTCTATGACAACTCATGAAATAAAATAAGATCTTACACTGCATTAAACAAATATCGTCTATATCACAACTTTTGAATATCATAAATGCTGAAGTTGTAATAATAAACACGTCGAACGTATGATAGAACAAATATCTAAAGTAGCAAACACAAATTTTTAGCAATTATAAATTTTGCTACATTTTTAGTAGACATGATTGTTTCAATATCTTTCCGTATTTACAATCCCATATTCTCTTGTTACACAAATGTTAAGAACATGTTCAATATGTAATGTCACAAGTCTAGAGTTGTCTTTTTCTTTGAACTATCGATCAATGCTTGTTCTTACATTTTCGAAGTGTTACAGAATTAACTGTCGGATTTCCTATGACGCACCGATCATGTGTTGTCCTTCAAGTGACAGTGTTCGATCACTTGTTGTTCTTCCAACTTTTTGGTCGAGACTCAGTTGTGTTTCTCTTTTAGGGTATTTCTGCAAAAAATAATATAGATGAACACGAATTTCAACCATCATCAACATCATCATCATCATCAACATCATCATCAGCAGCAGCATCCTCATCACAGTCAGCAGCAGCAGCACCACCACCGCCATACAAGATGAAGCCGTGCTTAATTATTAAACATTCACTTGATTATCAAATAAAAATTGTACCAACTTTAAATAGTGGACGCCATTGCATGACATCGCATTCTTACAACTGTTTATAAACCTGCAAATTATTGACACATGATCAATAGTTTTCTACAGGTAGTCTTCACATAAATTAAACAAATGAAGCTATATTAAATGTGAATTGTTAAAAATAAAAAAAAAGTTTACCTTTTTGTCGACGGCATCGTCCGCTGGTTGTCGGCATCTCCTGTTGTTGTCGGCATCGTCCGCTGGTTGTTGTCGGCATCGTCCGCTGGTTGTCGCCGACATCGTCCGCTGGTTGACGCCGACATGGTCCGCCAGTTGACGCCAACATGGCCCGCTGGTTGTCGCAGGCATCGTCCGCTGGTTGTCGCCTGCATCGTCCCGTTTGTCGTCGGCAACGTTTTCTGTTTGTTGTCGGCATCAGGGTCTGGTTGTTAGTCTGCATTGAAAGCACTTGTCATAATCATCACTACAGTCGGTAAAATGCAAGCGAGAATCGTTATAAACATGGACGAATCGATACAGGTAAATTAGACGACTTAAATACCGACAATTACAACCAGTTTATAAATCGAAAATCACGATTCCCCTTAAGTTTCTGTAAATGGATTATCCTCTCATTAGCAACCAAACATAAATAGACTAAAGTATTAACATTACAATATCATACCTAAACATTAAAAAGGCACAATAACGGTGTTCCGTTAGGGCCTCTCGTTGTTTCGTAATATCGACGTTTGGATAACAAGCGCGAGAACGCCAAAACACATACGACAGAGCGAAATCACGAGAAGCCCTAACGGAACACCGTACACTATGACCACCATCATAATTATTTGTAAGTATCGTTACATACATTTTTTCGACGCAACGAAACAAAAGTAGAGCATAGTCCTGAATAATTATGTTATTAATACATTCGTAAAACGCTGTTATATGATGTTAAACTGCGCATAAAAGAAAACGTTAAAACTTAAAAAGCTTGTCATTTGCATTTAGCCACACTGGAATCATTTGTAAAACCTTCGAGTTACTAAAACAGTTTATTTTATGTACCTGCATCGTTTATTTCTATAAATGGATACTGCGCCCCAACAGTTAGTGGTTTTGCGACTAGAACAGCTTCGTAGGTGGCTGGTAAGACCAATGCGGAAGTGACAGCTTCTGCTGCACAATGCAGTTAGTCGTGGGGGGCGGACTGTCCGTGTGTGCGTGCCATCAGTCTGTCTCTCCTTTCTTCTGTCAGGTTCAAGACTTTAAACATATAAGTAACTTTTATGAAAGTAACAACGAGCGGCTGAGAAAATGCAGCACATTCTATTTTGTGTCGTACAGCGCAAACTTCAAAACACTGTATTCGTATGCGTTTACGCAAACGGTAAAACTTATTGAAATGAACAAAGGCATGAAGCGTTATTGTTAATTGCAGTTAACATAACACGGTGTTTTTTTTATTTCCGACGTACATAACAAAATTTTACTTGTACGTCAAATCTATTCAGTTTAATTCTTAATTTCTGTACAGTCGCTATGACATGTGGGTATGAAGCATACCGGTATGTGAATTGCGCTGAAAGAAAATAGACTTGCTACAATGAATCAGCTGTCCAACTGTCCTAGACCAGTCTTCTGCGCATGCGCACCGAGTAAGTGGGGACAGTGGATGGAGCTGGTCGGCGTCGAGCTCCGATTGTCGTCTGCCATCATGCTCGCGTACGTGTAAATACAAACAATAATAATCTTTTTATTATCTTGTAATAGCGATTGGTCATTTTAATGGAATACTGAAATACAGAAGAATGAAAACAAACAAAATATATATCACTCATACGCAAATCAAATCTTTATATTTCATTTTAAAGGTTTACATTTTATTTCAAAGCTTTACATTTCATAATCCTAATGAGAAACAGGTAAAACGTATAAACACTGCCATACTTGCATGTATGGTCTGTTGTTTTTCGGTTGTCTTCTGAATCAAAATCTGTTTCTCGTCTGCATCGAGTTCTGGTCGTCCTCATCGGGTTTGGTTGTTAGTTTCTACATGTCTTTGTTGTCTGCATCGTGGTCTGTTTGTTGTCTGCATCGTGGTCTGTTTATTGTCTGCATCGTGGTCTGTTTGTTGTTGGCATCTGAGTCTAATTGTTGTCAGCATCGTGGTCTGTTTTTTGCCAGCATCGTGGTCCGTTTGTTGTCTGCATCCGTGGTCCGTTTGTTGTCTGCATCGTGGTCTGTTTGTTGTCAGCATCATGGTCGTCAGCATCGTGGTCTGTTTGTTGTCTTCATCGTGGTCTGTTTGTTGTCTGCATCGTGGTCTGTTGTCAGCATCATGGTCGCCAGCATCGTGGTCTGTTTGTTGTCTTCATCGTGGTCTGTTTTTTTGTCTGCATCATGGTTTGTTTGTTGGCTGCATATGGTCTGTTTGTTGTCTTTATCTGGTCTGTTTGTTGTCAGCATCATGGTCTGTTTGTTATCTGCATCGTGGTCTGTTTGTTGTCAGCATCGTGGTTTGTTTGTTTTCGGCATCGTGGTCTGTTTGTTGTCTGCATCGTGGTCTGTTTGTTGTCTGCGTCGTTGTCTCTTTGTTGTCTGCATCATGGTTTGTTTGTTGTCTGCATCGTGGTATGTTTGATGTCTCTTTCTGGTCTGTTTTTTGTCTTCATATGGTCTGTTAGTTGTCAGCGTCATGGTCTGTTTGTTGTCAGCATCGTGGTATGTTTGTTGTCTTCATCGTTGCCTGGCTGTTGTCTTCATCATGGTTTGTTTGGTGTCAGCGTCATGGTCTGTTTGTTGTCTGCATCGTGGTCTATTTGTTGTCTGCATCTGAGTCTAATTGTTGTCAGCATCGTGGTCTGTTTTTTGTCAGCATCGTGGTTCGTTTGTTGTCTGCATCGTGGTCTGTTTGTTGTCAGCATGATGGTCTGTTTGTTGTCAGCATCGTGGTCTGTTTGTTGTCTTCATCGTGGTCTGTTTGTTGTCTGCATCATGGTTTGTTTGTTGTTGCTCCATATGGTCTGTGCGTTGTCTTTATCTGGTCTGTTTGTTGTCAGCATCGTGGTCTGTTTGTTGTCTGCATCGTGGTCTGTTTGTTGTCAGCATCGTGGCCTGTTTGTTGTCAGCATCGTGGTCTGTTTGTTATCAGCATCGTGGTCTGTTTGTTGTCAGCATCGTGGTCTGTTTGTTGTCTTTATCTGGTCTGTTTGTTGTCAGCATCAAGGTCTGTTTGTTGTCTGCATCGTGGTCTGTTTGTTGTCAGCATCGTGGTTTGTTTGTTGTCAGCATCGTGGTCTGTTTGTTGTCAGCATCGTGGTCTGTTTGTTGTCTGCATCGTTGTCAATTTGTTGTCTGCGTCATGGTCTGTTTTTTGTCTGCATCGTAGTATGTTTGTTATTTTTATCTGGTCTGTTTTTGTCTTCATATGGTCTGTTTGTTGTCTGCATCGTGATCTGTTTGTTGTCTGCATCGTTGACTGTTTCTTACCTTCATCGTGGTCTGTTTGTTGTCTTCATCGTGGTCTGTTTGTTGTCTTCATCGTGGTCTGTTTGTTGTCTGCATCATAGTCTGTTTGTTGTCTGCATCGTGGTCTGTTTGTTGATTGCAACGTGGTCTGTTTGTTGTCTGCATCGTAATATGTTTGTTGTCTGCATCATGGTCTGTTTGTTGTCTGCACCGTGGTCTGTTTGTTGTCTTCATCGTGATATTTTTTATGTCAGCGGGTCTGTTTGTTGTCTGCATCGTAATCTGTTTGTTGTCAGCATCGTGGTCTGTTTTTTGTCTGTATCGTGGTCTGTATGGTGTCTGCATTATGGTATGTTTGTTGTCTGCATCGTGGTCTGTTTGTTGTCTGCATCGTGGTCTAGTTGTTGTTTGCTGCATAAACTGCTACATTGGCTAATTTATTGCTGAAATTATTTGCAATTGGAAACTAAAATATTAAACGAAAATATTTTATGACAAAGAACTACTTCTTCTAAATGAAAATATGCTTTTGTTTTTATTACCACCATACTTATGGTGACCTAAATCACAACTACAGTACTTCCATTGCGAATGTATTGATTGTTACTGTCATCCGTTTTATTAGAATTAAAAGAATTACTGAAATTTCTCATCATTAAAGTTACACTTCCGCATATCAAGGATTTTATTATATTACCACGTGTCTAAACGGGAAAATTGAATTTAACATAAAACAAACTCTTTACCGTCCATGCTGGTCAAATCGCTTGATCTTCGTTGGCATGTTGTTGTCATCTATTGGTTTCCTGCCCATTGTCGTCATGGAGGCAAGATCGTCGTCTGCATCCAGCTCGGTTTGTCGTCTGCATCGTCTGAAATAAGGTATCGTGGTCTGGTTGTTGTCTGCATCTTGGTCTGTTTGTTGTCTTCATCGAATCGTGGTCTGATTGTTGTCAGCATCAAGGTCTGTTTGTTGTCAGTATCTTTGTCTGTTTCTTGTCTGCATTGTGGTCTGTTTGTTGTCTGCATCGTGGTATGGCTGTTGTCTGCATCGTGGTCTGTATGTTGTCTGCATCGAGGTCTGTTTGTTGTCTGCATCGTGGTCTGTATGTTGTCTGCATCTTGGTCTATATGTTGTCTGCATCGTGGTCTGTATGTTGTCTGCATCTTGGTCTATATGTTGTCTGCATCTTGGTCTGTATGTTGTCTGCATCTTGGTCTGTATGTTGTCTGCATCGTGGTCTGTATGTTGTCTGCATCGTGGTCTGTATGTTGTCTGCATCTTGGTCTGTATGTTGTCTGCATCGTGGTCTGTATGTTGTCTGCATCGTGGTCTGTATGTTGTCTGCATCTTGGTCTGTATGTTGTCTGCATCGTGGTCTGTATGTTGTCTGCATCGATGTCTGTTTGTTGTCTGCATCGTGGTCTGTATGTTGTCTGCATCGTGGTCTGTATGTTGTCTGCATCGTGGTCTAGTTGTTGTATGTTGATAAACACTGCTACATTGGCTAATTTATTGCTGAAATTATTTGCAATTGGAACTCATTTTAAACGAAAATATTGTATGACATTTAGATATATTTCTGCAATATAAAAACAATATGCTTCTGTTTTTATTGCCACCATAACAACAGTACTTTCATTGCGAGTGTATTTATTTTTACTGCCATTCATTTGTTTTATTAAATTTGAAATTTCTGAAATTTTTGAAATCACTGAAATTTCTCATCTTTACAGTTACTATTCCGCAAAACTGGTATTTTAATATATAACCTCGTGATTAAAAGGGTGAATACAGTTTAACACAAAACAAACTTTTTACCGTTCATGCTAGTCAAATCTCTTGTTTTCCGTTGCCATGTTGTTGTCATCCATTGGTTTCCTGCGCATTGTCGTCATTGAGGCATGGTCATCATCTTCATTCAGCTCTGTTTGTCGTCTGCATCGTTTGAAAGAAGACATCGTGGTCTGTTTCTTACCTGCATAATCTGAAAGGCCGTATTTCAAATTGATCTTCTGCTAAAAGAAAAATTTCGCATAATGGACTCTGGCTTGAAAGGTTTGTTGTTCTAACCGACACGTCTCCAGTCTATTTAATGAGTCGTAAAACCGGATTACTTTAACATTTAAACAGGTAATATACCGACAGCATGTACTTTTGTCCTAAACGCGAATGCATTTATTGTATATAACGGGTGACTGCAATCCAGTGAGATTCATATATTTAACAGTTTAAATTTTGAAAATAGAGGCAAGCATCTTTTAAATGGGGCAAAAATTGAAACATCGGAATCCTATACTTTGGGATCCTATAAAGTTGTAATTTACTGCTTTCTAACCTAAAAATAAAACTTAGCTCGTGGTTTGTTGTCATTCATTGTCGACTGAATTTGGCTTCTGGTTGTCGCCTGCCTCCAACTCCGATTGTCGTCTGCATTTTGCCCGGAATGTCGTCTGCATCGTGCCCGGAATGTCGTCTGCATCGTGGCCGGAATGTTGTCTGCATCGTGCTAGGATGTCGTCTGCATAGAGCTCTTGTTGACTTAAGCATCGCCTAAAAATTCTAATCAACAGTTTAAGAATTTAACTTAGCTCGCGTTATCGTCGCCATCCACTGTCGTCTGCACCAAGATCTAGTTGTCGTCCGCATGGAGCCAAACGACACTTCTGCAGCATATCAATAACTTGAAAAATACGTCTTATAAAACGCTGAAATAAAAAAATATATATAATTTATTTTATATTGTTATTGCATGCCACAGTTTTGTTTTATATGACATTGTGTTCCTTGATATAGAACATTAATTTACAGTTTATTATTATTACTTGTATTGTAATTATTATAATTAACGCAAACGGCAACTAAAACTTTGGACGCAAGTATTTTAAAGGTTTTGTCAACCCCAATGTTTTGATCATCAAAAAAGAGTGGTATTTATTCTTTTGAACTCCAAGTTCATGACCCTGACAAACCAGACGGCAGGGTGGGGGCGCCCTTTCCATCTTGGCGCCTGGTTTGACCGGGCCTTGGATTGAGAATTCACAGAAACAAACACTCCTCTTTTCCGACTTTTAAATTAATATAGTTCAAATAAAAAATTAATAATAAGAAAATGTCACCATTTCTAGTTAAAATTTATTAAACATTTTCCGGAAATAATTTTTTTTTTTTTAATTTGAGAAGCAGTGACTTTAATACAAACCTAGGCTTGCAAATTACGTAAATACGTGATGCCGTTATGACTTATCTGTTCCTGGTTTCCAATAGCAACCGGTCTCTTTCCCGCAATCGTTTGGAAACAGAAGCAGCGTCGAAGCCGGAAATGCGTTTGCACGAGATCGATGAAACTTGTCAACTTCGCGGCCCGGAAACGGAAGAAAGCATCTATAGGAGACCGATGAACGCTGTATTTTTGCATCACATGACGTATAAATGTGGAGGTTTGAAACAAGCAATTATTTCTGTATTAAAAAAAGAAGTGAAATTTTTATCAGGAGTATTCAACTAAAACTATGATTTTGTCTTGTGCCAAAACAAAATAATATTGTACTGCCGTATGAAGCAGGAAAATATATTGTATAGCAAACAACAGCAAACTGCATCGAGTTCCGGCTGTCCACTGCACCGTATACAGATCGTCTAAATCGAAGTGTGTTGTCGCGGCAGCGGGGTATGATTGTCCTCGGCAACGGTGTGTAATTGTCCTCGGCAACAGGGCGTGATTGTCCTCGGCAACGTGGTGTTGTTGTTGTCAACGGGGTGTTGTTGTCCTTGGCAACAGGGTGCAGTTGTCCTCGGCAACGTGGTGTGGGTGTCATCGGCAACGGGGTGTGGTTATCCTTGGAAACAGGATTTGGTTGTCTTCGGCAACCTGGTGTTGTTGTCCTCTGCAACGGGGTGTGTTTGTCTCGGCAATGCGGTGTAGTTGTCGTCGGCAACGGGGTGTGGTTGATGACGAGAACGGGGTGTAGTTGTCGTCGGCAACAGGGTGTGCTCTTCTTCGGCAACGGGGTGTGGTTGTCTTCGGCAACGGGGTGTGGTTGTCTTCGGCAACGGGGTGTGGTTGTCTAAGCAACGCGGTGTGGTTGTCCTAGGCAACGGGTTGTTGTTGCTGGTGACGGGGTGTTGTTGTCCTCGGTAACGCGGAGTTGTTGTTGTTGACAACGGGATGTGGTTGTCCTTGGAAACCGGTTGTTATTGTCCTCGGCAATGAGGTGTTGTTGTTGGCAACGGGAGGTTGTTGTTGGCAAACGGGTGCTGTTATTGTTGGTAACGAGGTGTTGTTTTCCTCGGTAACAGGGTGTTGTTTTTGTTGGCAAAGGGGTTTTGTTGTCCTCTGCAACGTGGGTTTTGTCTTCGGCAACGGGGTGTTGTTGTTGTTGGTAACGGGGTGTTGTTGTTGGCAACGTGGTGTTGTTGTTAGCAACGGAAAGTGTTGTCCTAGGCAACGGGTGTCGTTGTTGTTGGCAACGGGTGTTGCTGCTGTTGGCAACGGGGATGTTATAGTCCTCGGTAACGGGTGTTGTTGTTGGCAACGGGGTGATGTCGTCGGCAACGGGGTGTGGTTGTCCTCTGCAACGGGGTGTGGTTGCTGTTGGCAACGGGGTGTGGTTTTCCTCTGCAACGGTGTGTGGTTATTGTTGGCAACGCGGTGTGGTTGATGCTGGCAACGGGGAGTGGTTGTTGTTGGCAACGGGATATGGTTGTACTCGGCAACGGGATGTTGTTGTTGGCAGCGGGGTGAAGTTGTTGTTGGCGACGGGGTGTGTTGTTGTTGGCAACGGGGTGTGGTTGTTGTTGGCAACGGGGTGTGGTTGTCCTCGGCAAATGGACGTTGTTGTGTGCTGCTAAAGACTGCTACAATGGCTACTAAAATTATAATAAACAAAACATGATAATTGCCAATCTCAAGTGTTACCAATCACGGTTACAATACTTCCATTGTTGGAGTATTGACCGTTACTGCCACGCAGTATGAATAAATGTATGGCGAAATATATCAACATTAAAACAACATAATTAAAAGTTACTGAATATAGAACTATGATAATTCTTTTTATTATATTCAGGCGTATAACGCATATAAAAACAAAAGTAAATACAATAGCTCTATACGATTATTCAAAATCAAAGTTTTTTTTACTGCCCATGCCCGTCGAATCAGTTGGTTTTCGTTGTCATGTTGTCCTCCATTGGTTTCCTGCGCATGCGTCATGGGAGCAAAATTGTCGTCTGCATCCAGCTCGGTTGTGCGTGTGAATCATCTGAAAGTAGTCAGATCGTTTATCGTCTCTGCTAAAGAGGCATTTACAATAACGAACTCTGGTTTAAATAGTTATTTCTTAAAAATTGAAATGGCCATGCCTCTCTGAGTTATTGAAACCGAATTACTTGAAAGTGGAATTTTTAGCAGTTTAGAGAGCACGTATTTTTATCAAATCGCAAATAAATTGTGTGACTTATGTGTGGCTACAATCCAGTAAAATACATAGTCCTAGACGTAACATATGTTAAGGATCTTGTAACTGCTTTAGAACACAAAATAACACTTAGCTCAGGTTATTGTCTCATCCATTGTCGACTGACTCCATTTCGAACATCATATGCATCGAACTCAGTGTGCCGACCGCCTCGAACTCTGTTGCATCGAGCACAGTCTATCACCTGCTAAAGTCTGAAAATTTTCATCAACAGATTAAAAATAAAACTTAGCTCGTGCCATCGCCGCCCCTATTGTCGCTGGTCCGCATGGCTTTCGTGTCGTCCCAAGCATCGTTAGAGTAGAAGTCGAAGAGACGGCACTTCAGCAGCATAGCGGTAACTTCGGTCACCGCATCTGAAATACAAAGCAGAAATACATAGACAAATCAATAAAACACTGTGTATCAAATTATTGTGGATACATGCAACTATGATAAAACAATATTATATATATACTAGTATCATCATCACTGTTATTATAAACATAAATGACAACTAAAACTTTGGCATTTTGAGTTTTTCTATATTTATTCCATTCCATTTTATGATCATCAGAAAATACTCGTATTTATTCCTTTGAACTCCCAGGTCATGACCTTGACATGCCAAACGACAGGGTGGGGGCGCCCTTTCCATCTTGTCGCCTGATTTGACAGGGCCTTGGTTTGAGAATTCAATGAAACAATTATCTTCTTTTCCGACTTTTATAATTTTAATCTAAATAACCTAAATGTCTATGTATCAAGAGTCAAATTCTTGTACACCCCAAACCCGAATTTTGAATTAAAGCGGCCATTTATGTACGCAATTTAGAAAGGGTATATTTAACGTAATAATGCTTTAGACGCTTAAGAAGAGTTCGCACTTTCTGGTTAAAAGATAAACATTAAAGAACAGATCCTTGATAAATAATCATTTTTTATTAACTTGAGAAAGTATTTGCCTTAAAGCAAAGCTAGACTTGCAAATTACGTGAATACGTGATTTCATTATGACTTATCTGTTGCTGGTATCCAAAAGCAACCGGCCTCGTTCCCGCATTCGTTTGGAAACAGAAGCACCGTTAAAGCGATGAGTGCGTCTGCACGAGATCGATGAAACCTTTAAACTTGGCGGCCCAAAGACTGGAACCAGAAAAAAGCGTCTATAAGAGACATATACTAATTGGCGTCTTTAAATCACGTGACATATAAAATGTGGGGGGCTAGAACAAGAAATGTTTTTAAAATAAAATGTATCTATGCTACCAAAACATGATGACATAAAACAGTATTATGTTTCAAAAGAAGTTTAACTGTACAAAGTTGTGTAAATACGTGTAGCATGTGTTTTAAGATTTCGTAAATTCAAACTAGAATTGCAAGTGCAAATTATACAAAAATACACACGATAAAATCTCACTAGGCTGAAATTCTATATAAAATAGAAATAAATCACTCAATTAACGCACACAATAACAGTGAAAAATTATTTTACAATCTTAAATGTTACATTTTAACTTTAATCGAATAAACATATTCGAAGACTCATTTACACAAATTGAAAATATGAACAGTATTAGACTTACATTTACATGATAAGCCATAATAACCACGTGTGTGGAGTTCTTAGTTGAAGTAGTCCGCTTTTTCCGATTGTATGACATCCATCTTGCTCGGGAACAACGAACAACTGATGCGTTCGCGCCTTTTTCAATGTATTCATGCGCAGTTAACATCACCGAATCACAATCGACTTCTTAACATTCCGAACCCAATCAAAACCGTCGATGCAAGTTTGAAGGAAATAAGATGCGCGAAAAAAGCGCTCATCGAAATCCACGTGGAAACGGCCCAAGTGGAAATTTTATACCGAAATAGTAAACACAAATCAGATTACCAGGGTCGTAACTAGGCATACTTCTTTTCGCACGTTACGCTTACAGAGCAATAAGAAGAGCAAATACCGCTAAAAAAAACAACAACATTGGAATCCTTGCTACCATAACGACACATTGAATCATTTATCTTAAATAAATATATTCTTTAGATTTACATTATTTATCAAATGTTTACAGTTTAGAATACTTACTAATTTTACGGCGAGTAAAGTCACATTCGGTCTAGCTACGCGCTGATTACAACAGTGTCACGGTCTGCTTGCACATGTTTTACATGTTACAGCTTCAGCAAACAAAACTGACCAATAAGAATTCATTCAGATGTAAACATACCAAACAATGAGGACGACTGATAATATTTTGCAATGTGATTATCAGGGGCCGAACTCCAGATACATCCTAACTAAAATCCTATCCGTAACCTTAAAATCATCATAATTAATTTCTTTAACTTTTTTTGTTTCATATTTAAATGGCTTTGTGCTAAGTGTTTATTAATTATTTACTTATTATTAACTGCAGTTAATTCAGCAAGTGAAAATATTTAAGCTAAACTTATGATGTTTCTATAATACGGACCCTGATAAGTAAAGTAAAGAAATAGATTGAAAAAAAAAGTGCTAGATATTTAAAAAAAAAAAAAAAAAAGGTGAAATTAACTTGGGTGCAATAGTGTTATACTATCATGATTCATATGTTAGGCATACGCATTTATTTGTTGTTGTTCTTATTTATTTAAGAAATACATTTTGATTTTGAGTTGTTTATCTGTAAATAAACAACGATTTTACGTTCTGATGCGTATGATGCGAATCCGAACAAAAACTCGTTGTTTATTTACAGATAAACAACGATAAAGCGAAAATTATTCCGATTCTAACATGACCAGATAGAATATATTTCAATTACAATGCGAACTATATTTTACAGTTTCGGAACTACTTTTTCGAGTTGTTCATTGACGGAAATTTAGCGCGTGTCATGTTAGAATAGCTAATACGCACATGTAATTAGCACATTATTCTTTAAATAAACAACGCTAACAGATAGCCAAAACTGACGTCATTTGTTCAGATTTTATTAATGAAAGCAATTTTACAATTAATTTGTAGGCTATAAATGAATGACGTAACTGTAACAGCGTTGACGCGCGTGCGAATGAACGCGCGGAAAATGGTTGGAACAACGTAGAATATAGTTGCAGAGTTCATTTGTCACATAATGCTAAAAGGGAAATAATTGTCGCATTCTAATATCGTACAGTTTTTTGTTTTGATGAGCGGTTATTGAACCCCGGGAGATTCCTTTTGATCATAATTCCAAAGCATTTATTAGCTAATTGACAACGCTAAATCGAAAACTATTTCTTAAATCATTAAATTTCATAATGTATGATTATGTTTCGATTGTATAAATCTGCTTCGTTACCAGGTTATTTATTTATAACCATATAGTTTAATATAAGAAGAGCTGTCTCATGACAACACGCTCGACTATTCACTCCTCTGTGATAGTATATATATTCTGTCAGTGACCTTACATAATGACAATGAAATGTGAAATTTCAATTTAATATATGTAGTAGTTACAGAGATATGTACTTGCACACACACTTTAACCTAAATAGTTATAAGTACAAAAAGGAGCATAAATCTGCTAAAATGCTGGTCACAGTTATGGGCATTGGCCAGTGACCTTATATAAGGACCTCGAAGACATGTGTGAAGTTTCAATTGAATATCTGTAGTAGTTACAGAGATATGGATTTGTTGCACGCAAACCATAACCAGGACATTACGCCGACGCCGACGAGCGGGTGAGTAGTATAGCTCGAACTATTCGGTGAATAGTCGAGCTAAAATCGATTCATTTTGGAATGTTTGCATTAACACGGGGGCCCAAGTCGGTCACAACATACAATGTTGCAGTTGAGCTCGTGTCACGGTTGCCTGTCGAAAGTGTTACAGTCCCAGCGAGTCTAAATAGGGCTAACAACACACGTCTTGTTAAACAATTAATTGAGTCGCGCAAGTATTCCCAGTTTTCTCAAGGTAATAATATTTTAGAATTTAGACAATGTATTTTCGCCATTAATTTGGTTTGAAGCGTCGCATTCAGGTGCAATATGCAGATACACTAATGAATTATGAGTCGGAGTCTGTAAAATAAAGTTTTGTTATTACAATCAAAGGATAGGACACATTTCGACGAGTGGTTCATGTACGATTGAATCCATAACTCATCAAAATTCTTGGGAAGTATTACAATAGCGAATCAAAGCATTATTCATGTCTTATGCATTTCGCTAGCATTATGAAATTTGCCACGGTTTGCGATTTCAGCTACTATCTAATGTCACGGTTGTCTGTCTATAGTGTAATGGTTTCCTTCCAATTATGGATGGAAGATCCGAAGTGTCGTTCGAGGACGACTCATCAGTTTTAAAGAATGGAATGTTTCTGTGAATGTCGAGGTAAACACAGAGAGTTGCATCGACAAAAACAACAATTATACAAAAAAGTCGAATAGTGCTTTCATCAAGAAAGTCTTATGACGTACACAAGCGCGTGATACACTTATACACTCCGAAATTCCAAAGCTCTACAGGTCATTATTTGTCATTAGATATGTCATTTAGTAGTTATTACCATAGCAATGCGTACATGCCTGCGCATCAGTGCAATTGAGAAACGTCCTGATGTTTATAGGAACGGTAGTGCATGTAGTAACTTTACGCTTACCCAACCACAGGTATAAAGCCGTTTGGTTTATCATACACGATTTTTGGTGGTCACCATACCGGACAGGTGGGGTTTACTACGGGTACTCCGGTTTCCCCACACAGCACAAGGCCACACCAAAATTAAAATCTTTCAGTAAAAAATAAATAGCTGGAAACTGCAGCTATGATTAAAAATTCGTCCCAACTTTCGTGAGTCTCTAGCAAGTTAATTAGGTAGGTGTGCTGGGACACACTCCGGGCACGGAAGGACCTCATAAACCTAGAAATACACACACACATACACACGATTTTCTTTACTGCAACTGTAATTAAATGGGCATATCGATGACATTTACATGAAATAAAATAATTTTCCATTCTGCCGAGTAGCAACAATATATGGCGGAAAATACAAGAACAAAATATAAGCAAAAACAAATACATTCTTATTTTGTGCTAAAATTGTTTCAGTCGGACTCTAACTATAGTGCCTACAAAATCGCGCACTCATCGATATAAATTTCCCAAAATTAAGTAACGTATGCGCGTAACGATGCATCATAAAGGTATATCTACAGCTAATTTATATCAATTTTACATCTGCTACAATTTTGAAGTGCCCGCGAGAATGCCATCAATATTTTTAGTACAAATTACAATACATAATTTAGTTTTATACGTTTGCTAACTGTTTATAGAAACAAATCAATCGTAATTTATATTGATTCACTATTAATATCCATTTTCCTTTCGATATCGTAGGGCAGGTGTAACATTAAATATTGACCCCGTTGAAAACTGACCACCATGGGTCCTTTTTCAGCGTTGAATGGACCCCGCCAACATTTTAACATTGGAATTTGATCAAAAGGTTGTTGAAAACTGATTAGCTGTTAAGCTTTGAACATTGATGTGGTCAATTGTTAACGCTTAGCAAAAACACAGCTTTATTAATGATTTATTAATAAATACATTATAATTTTCATGACTCGGTAATACGAAAAAAATATTTACAATCTAAACATTGTAGTATTTTGGGTGGTCTTCTAAACAACAAAAAATACAAATTATAGGGCTCACTTTGTACTAATTTTCTTAAATAAAATATTATGAGAAAGTTTCGGAATGTTCGCAATATACTATGTCTTATTTCACAGAGCTTATGGTTTTAATTATATTAGGAATTCATTATTTTAGTAAGTGCTAAGTTTTCGGTCATGTCTTTACATGACCTTTGTGGTATAAGGTTATATTGTAACTCCGTCAGTCATTTTACAATGTTGAAAACAATATCTGGCAATATCTACACCTTGACGTACAATCCAGAAAGTATACTCATAGTCAGTAAAACCGTGACGATGTCCATACTATCGTCATACAAACCGTGACATGGCGGAATAAAACCGTGACATATTCAAGAACAATATTTTGGCATTTTCTTACTATAACAAACGAAATTATACATTGAAACCAATGATTATCACTTATATTACACGAAAGACGAGCCACTGCTAATGTTTGATGCCTACTGAAAACAAAATCAAAATGTGATAAGACATTAGTTAAAAGACTGATAAAAGTATCAAATTGCTGCATTATGCACACGTTTCAAACAAAATAAAAAATTTACACAATGACAAAATAAAAGAAATTGATGACTAAATTTGCAATTAGTTTGTTGCTTATTTATCAGTACAATATAAAAATACCATTTACCATTTATTCTGCTTGCGACATCTCGCAAGAAACCTTAACACTATCGACAGGCAGCCGTGACACGAGCTGAACAGGCAACAGTGTACGTTGTGACCGTCTTGGGTCCCCGTGATTTACATGTATGACGTTGGTGTGTCCAACAATTGTCTTCAGTTGTTATTGCAAATGCTTAAATCTGTACCTTCAAACGAATTAATTAAGTCATTTTTTAATTATAGAAGAGCACACATGGCACACAAAATGACCGGAAGTTGGAGAATACACACCTACATGTAGTGCTCGATGCTCCAATAATTTCAGTTAAAATAAGTATGATAATTATTTGTTCTGAAAAAAAATCCTAATTTTGTTACAAGATTATGAGTTCAAAAACATATATTAAAGCAAACGTGAAATTTATTTAATTTTAAGAAAATAGTCATTAATATCTTAGGTGACATATTTCTGTTTTGATGATGAAACGATTCTGAATATAGCATACGAGCAACAAAGCACGTTCGTGTGATTTGGGTACAAACTAATATTATCTGTTATTTATAAAACCCGGCCTCTCACACAACCCGACTCTACCTGGCAAAAAAACCACGGAACCTAAAATTTAGCGATGATTGTTTTTATGAAATCTGTATTAGTCAGATTTTAGATAATTGTAATGTTTTTTTTTTACCGTAATGTGTCTTTAAGAAAGTAAACAAAAACCTCAATCCCGACCCTACCTTACATTTTTGAAACCGTTGCCCGAAACACACAATTAATTTTTTTAGCCTCACCATAAGATTATAGTTTTACGACATTCATGCTTGATTGTACGTATGTTCTTATCAACATTAGATTTCTAGAAATAATCACGAACCTGGCATCTAAGCCCTTATTCACCAATCAATTCTTAGACTGACGAATAAAGAATAGACTCAGACTCAATAAAAATGCTTCTGCGTTCTCTAATATGCTGGGTACCAATGTCGCTATTGTCATTAATAAATCGTTCTAAATACAGGACTATGTAATTTGAGTTGCTGAATACCAAGAAAGATTCATTCTAAGCGTTCTTATAATAGAACAGTTTCAAGAATATTTTTAAAATTACGTCTCAAGTCTAATAATAGATTGGTGACTATATATATATAATACCACATTTATACAGCACTCTTTTTAAAATAGATATACGTGCTTTACACTATATATACAATCAATGTATATTCTACATGCATATGTACAAAAATAAGTGTCATTATAAAACATAACTATGGGCCCTGAACAATATTTTAAAGAACACATGTTGACAAAAGCTCCCACGGCGACTGTTCTTGTTATAACAGTAACATGTTCACCAGAAACCAATGGCATCAGATTATTTACATTTGTATGTTTACAGCTTTTTTTTGTCACCGGTTACAAACAATACTGCTCAATTCAATAAAAAGAGAAATACATTATTAAATTATTAAATTACATGCATACGTGATCGTATTTTTTAAATATGGAAAAATATTTGCCACAAATACCAAAGACATTGGGAGATTTGGTAATCATGATCAGGCATAAAAATCGTAATCTAAGTAATATTGTAACGTGATACTCGCTAATATCGACAAAGAACAAAATCATCGTTGTTAAACTACCCAATAAACAAAGCAAAAAGAAGTTCCGATTCTGAGCGGAGCATAGTCAAAATATGTTCCAATTACAATTGCAAAAATATAGGTCAACTCATCTTAAAAGCGAAATAATGTTCGCATAATTAGTGTTTATCGAGCACTAAACAACTCTTTGTCGTTCTGATGCGTGGCTATTAAACAACTCGAGCTAATGCAATCTTGGTTTAATTCTTACGCATCAGAACTCCAAAACGTTGTTTATTGGCCGATAAACAACGATTAATCGAACATTATTTCTAAATTAATTAACAGAAATGCGTCTTTGACTGCAAGATGTTGTTTGATTTATGATCCTTTATATTCGTTCATTTGTGCATCATATTTTACACCACTTTCATAATTTGCAAAACAAACAGAACTCACGATCTCTCGATCCATTTCACTACTCCATCTTTATTTTTATACGAAACTCTCCACTGAATACAACATTCCATGTCCTTTAGGAACCGATATTTGCGTACATTATAAAAGAAATAATTTTCGATTTAAAGTTGTGTTATCGGCTAAAAAACCGCATCAGAACGACAAATCGGTGTTTATTAGCCGATAAGCAACGATAATGCAAACATTATTTCGATTCTAACATGACCTGACAACATTTTCTGCAATTACAGTGCGAAGTATACAGTTTCTGAACTATTTTTCGGGTTGTTTATTGGAAGTTTAACAACGATGAATTTTGTTCTTTGTGTATAGAAAACACCCTCGTGGTAAAATTCCTACGCATCAGAACTCCAAATCGTTGTTTATTGGCCGATAAACAACGATAAATCGAAAATTATTTCTTAATTCTAACAAGAAACGCGCAGTTTTCTTCTGATTTGACATATATTTTTGCAATTGTAATTAGAACTACTTTTTACTATGCTCCGCTCAGAATCGGGACTTCTTTTGCGTTGTTTATTGGGTAGTTTTGTTCTTTGTCTATAGATAAAAATAGCGAGTATCATGTCAGAATGTGCGTTTATATCAGTCATACAAAAGCAAAACATATATAATGATGCGTAAAAAGTCAAAGTTCATTGGATAGCGGAAACAGCTAAAATGCAAATTTTAGATAATTCATTACCTTAACTTCACAATTCTTGGTGCGAGTTGGCTGATAATCGAACTCTGCCGAAATATTATGCCAACAAAGATTTTCATGAAGTTGTAAAAAGATCAGATGAAAACATTTGGACTTAGAGATTGTATATAATTCAAGGGCCATAACTCCACAATTCCTGGGACGATTTGATTGATTATTGAATTTGGCCGAGATATTGTGCCAACAAACATTTTCAGGATGTGTTGTAAAGATCGGATAAAAACGGTTGGACTTTTAGAGCGGAAACGAAAGTGGTCTACCGACGGACAGACACACCGACATTAGCAAACCAATATACCCCACCGTCTTCGATGGGGGGCATTACTAAAGCAGACAACACAAGGATGTAACACGACAAAGTGACACAACACCGCAACATATAACAGGCGACACAACGAAGTGACATAACCAGGCAACACAACGACGTAACACAACCAGGATACACAACCACGCAAAACAACGACGGAACACAACCAGGCAACACAACGACGTAACGCAACCAGGCAACATTACGACGTAACACAACCAGGCGACACAACGACGTGACACAACTAGGATACACAACGACGTAACGCAACCAGGCAACACAACGACGTAACACAAGCAGGCAACACAACGACGTAACACAAGCAGGCAACACAACGACGTAACACAACCAGGCAACACAACGACGTAACACAAGCAGGTAACACAACGACGTAACGCAACCAGGCAACACAACAACGTAACACAACATGGCGACACAACGACGTAACGCAACCAGACAACACAACGACGTAACGCAACCAGGCAACACAACGACGTAACGCAACCAGGCAACACAACAACGTAACACAACATGGCGACACAACGACGTTACGCAACCAGACAACACAACGACGTAACGCAACCAGACAACACAACGACGTAACGCATCCAGACAACACAACGACGTAACACAACATGGCGATACAACGACGTAACGCAACAAGGCAACACAACGACGTTACGCAACCAGGCAATAAAACGACGTAACACAACCAGGCAACACAACGACGTAACGCAACCAGGCAACACAACGACGTAACACAAGCAGGCAACACAACGACGTAACACAAGCAGGTAACACAACGATGTAACGCAACCAGGCAACACAACAACGTAACACAACATGGCGACACAACGACGTAACGCAACCAAACAACACAACGACGTAACGCAACCAGGCAACACAACAACGTAACACAACAGGGTAACACAACCACGTAACGCAACCAGACAACACAACGACGTAGCGCAACCAGACAACACAACGACGTAACACAACCACGCGACATAACCACGTAACGCAACCAGGCGACACAACGGCGTGACACAACCGGGCGACACAACGACGTAACACAACCAGGCGACACAACGTCGTGACACAACCAGGCGACACAACGAAATAACACACAAAAAACACCACCAACACAACCACGTTTATAATATATTTGAGTGTTATCGGTCTGAATTGTCAACGATTTAGTTCTGCTAGCTTATCACAAACCATGGCAGCACAGACGATTGCAATATCAGGACAGTTTATTCAAATGTCTTACAATGTTGATATCGCATGATCATACTGAAGATCGTACAGTAGGGGAATGTGTTAATGATCTTATACTTAGTGATTATCGATAAAAAAAAACATTAAGTAATCATAGGGAATAAAGGGCGTACAAATAAAGACTGTGCTGTAAGTGATCAAGGGTAATAAAGATCTTACATATTATGATCATTACGAATCAAGATGGCTCACTAACTGATCATCGTAAACAAATATCATATAGAATGGGATCGTCACAAACAATGTTTCGTAAACTGACCGTCGCGACGAATGATCGGTCAGTATCTAATTATTACAAATAAAGATCGTACACGAAGTGATGATGGTGAAAAATATCGTACATTACGTGAGCATCGGAATACTTATCGTTTCACTTGAGAACACCACGGATAAAGATCGTACATAGTGATTGTGACCCGCACTAACAAAGATCTAACATTAAGTAATTATCTAGAAAAATATCACAAATAAAGCAATTATTATAAAAATTCTCAACATTTTATTAGAAATTACGAGCAAAAACTGAACAAAGGGACGCATACCATTAAAACATTGTGTTCAGCCTAGATGTGAGGTTACACACGCACGATTCGGAGCCTCGCGTTTCAGTTTCAGAATGGTCCATTCACATGAAAGAAGTCAACAATATTTTAAGTCGTGGCCATTGTTTTTCAATCGGAAGAGGTAGTGAAAACAATAATTATTTTTGTTAAGCCCTTAAGATATTTGCTCTCCAAGTTAACAGCTACATGCTGGTATTTATAAATGTTCGAAAATTAAGAAATTCTATAATAGGAGTTTAGTTTGACGAAGAAAGCGATAGTTTCAAGATTTTGATAAAAATATTCGCAATTAAATTCCATTAATAGTATTTATCGAGCACATGTTCCAAAGGACTGTGACAATTATTACTTTGTTAGAGATATATTATATTTTTTGTTAACTGCTTTTATTACCTAATTCCATATTTTGCTCATCCATGTGTAGCACTTGTGTTTTGCATATGGCTAAAAAGCAACGGTATGCTTAAGAGCTAATAAATGGTTGTTGGTGTTGTTGATGGTGGTGGTGTTTTAACATATTTTCAACTCTTTCTAAATATGGGCCCATGTCGCGCCTTTGAAGATTGTTTAGCTATCATGAGTTTGTGCGGGGACGGGAATGAGAAACACTACTCAGAAGCGTAAATCAGCCACACAAGTAGCGAATCGTATTCTCCTCCTTCGTCGAAAAACGTGGTGCACGTGTACCAGTCAATATGCAACATGACGGAGTTGCACCGAGGTCAGGATTATTGTATTTGGGAAAAGAGAGTGAATATTTTCATCGAAACAAATTTCGTTCATTCGCTATAGAACACGTAAAATATACTTATGAAATAATTTTAAATTTAGAGTTGTTGATCGGCTAATAAACAACGAGTTTGAGTTTTGATGCGTAGAAATTAAACCACGAGGGCGTTAGAACGACAAATCGTTGTTTATTAGCCGATAAACAACGATAATGCGAAGATTAGTTCGATTCCAACATGACCTGACAACAAATTCCGCAATTACAATCATAAATTTTTTTTACAGTTTCGGGACTATTTTTTTCGTGGTGTTTCTTGGTACCGTAGTTTAACAACGGTAAATTTTGTTCTTTATCAATAGAAAACATGGCGCTTGTCACGTTAGAATACTGATTTTAAATAACTTGGTAATGTTTTCTATATCGGCTGTTTAAGTTAAATTAAACAGCAATTTTTACGTGACACGCGCAAAGTTTTCTAAAGAAAAACAAGAAAAAATTCCGTTGTTAAATAGCCAAAAAACAAATCGCAAAAGTAGTTTCCAAACTGTAAACTATAGTTCTCATTGTAATTGTCATTGTAATTGCAAAATATGTTGTCATGTCATGTAAGAATCGAAATAATTTTCGCTTGAACGTTTTTTATCTGTAATAAACAACGATTTTTCGTTCTGATGCGCTTATATTTAAGATTTGATTCGATTAAATTTTCGAATTTTCGTTGTTTATCTGCCAATAAACAACGATCTGGTGCGTATGAATTAAAGGGTTAAAAAACCACGCATCAGAACGACAAAAAACATTATTGGCCGATTAACAACGATAATGCGTTTTGTTTTTTTTCGATTTTAACAATGATTTTTGTAATGAAAAGTATATTTTTTTAGTCTCCACTCAGAATCGGGACATATTTTTGCATTGTTCATTGGGTAGTTTAACAACGATAACTGTGTTCTTTGTCTATCGAAAAAATTGGGAATAGCATCAGAACTCAAAACCGTTGTTTATTTACAGATAAACAACTCAAAATCGAACATTATTTCTTAATTATACACGAATGCGTGACGCCAAAAACATGCGACCAAACTTACCGGTAGTTTTCTCCACAGTTAAAGTTTATATAATTTAATAAGATATATTTGAAAGGGTCATTAAAGATAAAGCAACAACAACGTATTATGGTAAAACACGTGCCCGTGTTTTATAGAGAACTTCATGTGAGTCTGGTCCTTTAGTTACATTTAGTTAATACCTCACCGTTGTTAACCTGTTATACAATCATGATTATGTTGCAGATGCAACGATTGTGAATCCACTTTTTGTGAGTCACATGACAAAACAAGCCAGGCCAAAAAAAAAATAACTTTCTATGCCATTGCCGACCTACCTGAAGAAAATGCCCATACTCAAAAGTTGTTTCTTTGTTAAATCAAACCAGTTTTTTTTTAATCCGAATATTCTTTTCGGAATCGTATTTTTTATTTGGGTTAAATAAAAGCTCGCTTTTCTTTCATTTCGGTCGTTTTCCAATGGGTTAATAAATTAACTGTATCAGCTAGACCCTTGCTTAAAATAGGCTATACCAAAATGCAATTCTTATCATGTTTTATGAAACAACGGGCTCTTTGTCAATATATCAACAGACACTTGATTATATTATCAAAAGCAATGTCTGTATTACACGCTATATTTTGGCTCTAAATGGATCATTAATGAATTAGCATAAAAAAATTGCCTACCAACCAGCTACCTTGGGTAGGCCATGGCAAACACAAAATTTTTTAAGGTTGGCCCCAGCTTAAAACTGCAAAATTACGGAGTTTGTATGTGTCTGCAATTCCCGGTCTCTTCCTCTGAAATGCGTTTCTCTACAATATACAATATACATCCGTATTAACTGAATTCTAAAATGGTTTCGCTAATTAAATATGACAGCTTCAGACATTAAAATGCTCTAATCGATTTTGTATATACATGTGCGATATATGCACTTTGTATACAACAACAATTAACCGAAGTATCAGTACATGAACATTTTGGACACCCCTCGTATATTTCCTGTATAATTCCGTGCATTACTTAACGAAGCGATACAAACATTAAAGGTGCTCACTCGTGCTGGAAAATGCCAGTCATGTGACGATACTTTTCAATTCAGCATGACAACACAAAATTGTCACAACCAAACGATGCAACGACATGACATACCCAAACGATGCAACATGCAACGACGTGACATAACCAAACGATGCAACGACGTAACACAATCAAACAATGCAACGACGCGACATAACCAAACGACGCATTGAAGTGACACAACCAAACGACGCATTGAAGTGACACAACCAAACGACGCATTGAAGTGACACAACCAAACGACGCATTGAAGTGACACAACCAAACAACGCAACGACGTAACACAACCAAACAACGCAACGACGTAACACAAACAAACGATGCAACGAAGAGACACAACCAAAAGGCGCAACGACGTGACAAACCCAAACGATGCAGCGACGTAACACAACCAAACGATGCAACGTAGAGACACAATCAAAAGGCGCAACGACGTGACAAAACCAAATGATGCAAAGACGTAACACAATTTAACCCGTATTTCATCCACGACACGAATGTTCCGGTTTAGCAATGGGACAATTGACATGGTGCAGACGACAATTAGGCAGACGTTAAATTATGCAGACAACAGTTGCACGTGTCCAGCACGAGGCTGGAAAGATGTACTGGATCGTGTATCGCCGAACACGCGGACAGGAGGCGCTATAAGACCTCTGTAGGACCATAATTTTCACAAATCATATTTTTCACGTCTGTGAAAAGAAGGATCTCATTCTTCACAGGTGTCAAAATTGAGATCTTATTCTTCATACATCACAGTCTTATTATTCACAATTTCTGTGAAGTTTGTGATCACGTCCAGTTTTTGATATGCAATGAAATCATATTCTTCTGTAATCCTCATGCATACCCCGTTTTAGGCAAAGTGCATTATTCACACTGAAAATGTGACAAATAAGATCCTGTTATTCACAGGTGTATGAAAAATATGATTATATAGACCTCCAACTTGCAGCACCACTCGAGCAATGGTTTTCTTTTAAATCAATATAATAATGATTGCAAATATATTGAAATGTTTCTATGATTTCAGGCGACGTTATTTAAGAAATAATTTTCGATTTATAGTTGTTTATCGGCCAATAAACAACGATTTGGAGTTCCAAAGCTAAGGAATTAAACCACGAGGGCGTTAGCCCGAGTTGTTTAATAATCACGCATCAGAGCGACAAAGTGTCGTTTATTGGCCGATAAACGACGATAATTAATTCGATTCTAAAACGATTTGACATATATTTTTGCAATTGCAATTGGAACTACTTTTTACTATGCTCCGCTTAAAATCGAAACTTCTTTTTGCGTTGTTTATTGGGTAGTTTAACAGCGATAATTTTGTTCTTTGTCTTTAGACAAATAAGAGGGTATCATATATTAATTAAACGACGTTGGATAATGGGAAGAAGAGTATAGTTTTTATTCAATCTCACTAACAATAATTTAAGGAACATGTTTTATAATGGATTAATCGAAATAAAGCGGATTGCCTCGCATATTAGAACATCTTGTTTACTGTACCAAAAAAAAGAAAACTGACACTTCATAATTTGATACAAGAAGCAGAAAGCGAAAAACTATACGCAGTCAGATTTCTTCTTTGGCTTAGTATATCATACCAAATACAGTGTATTTTGATAATGTTTTTTTAATTATATTTTGCTAATCTAATTAACCCAATTTTAATACAAGTAAATTAATCTTTTAGCCCGGAAGTGGGATTATGTCAGCATCAATACTAATTTTAATGACCAAGTATTCAGAAGACAAAAAGCAACTGTATTGTGGACAACACAAATTAGCAGGCTTATATACAGCGACACTTTTTATGGGCAAAATCCGTGTCGCGTGCACAGATTTTCGTTTCTCGTTTGTACATCCTATAAAAGCGGTCTTCAAAAAATCCTTCGGCCTCGGCTGACATCACTCTCCTCGGGGTGCAATATTTACTTTATCCCTAAACTGCCTATGATATTTATATAATATGATGAGGATATTTTGATCGCGAACACAAAAAAATAAAGAGCCGCATAATCATATATGAATTGTTTTTATTTTTATGATATTTTATTATATTCCCTAATGGAATTTGCTTTACCATTCAATTATGAATTATATATAGTTAGTAAATAAAATTGCAACAGTATTAACTGCTCAAAAAAAAAAAATATCTCTCATATTCAGGGTAGTGTTTGTTTCGTAATAAACTATTCGGGTGACACACATTTGGTCAATGTATAAATATGGTTGTTAGTTTGCGAAATCTGATTGATTAAAAGTTTCAGCAAATCAAACCCTTGAAAAAAACTGTATAAACTGCAAACCCATATGCTTGATCATTATTGCCTAAATGTATTGTATATGGCCACTGTTAGACTACAGCCCGAATGCAGTTGATCAACAGATCACAAAATGTACGTACTGGCGCAGTGCCTGAAATCGCCTCTGTACTAAATTCGCCACCCCATCCACATAAGTGTTTGTATCACAGCGATTACCTTTTTGTTGATTTGTGTGGATCAATCAGACGTTTTCCTGAACACTGCTGACGAATGTTCTTCTCGATATGTTGAGTAATTCAATATTTAATCCAATTGTTTTGTCAATGACCCCTAAATGTAAATGAATTGCACGGGAGGAATCCATCTCATACTGCGCACGCGCAATTTTGAAGCACCGCGTGGTATCCACATTAAAATTTAATTATTGTTTATTAATATTATGTCCATATTAGAATGTGAAACATAAAAACATCAGTTATTTATTAGCAATAAATACAATTAAATGCGGAAAAATATTTTATGACCAGCATATTTAATAGAAGTCACTTCGGTAATTTCACGCCGCTTAAAAGCGCATTACTTACCCCCCTCCCCACTTCACCCGCAGGGCCTCAGTTTCAGAGCCATATACACCTGATTTATTATTAGAAATAGAAAAGAAGTGTTTTTTTAGAAAATTGAATTATGTATTAATAATAAACACCGAACTGCTTCATAATAAAGCTTGACTTTAAACAATAGTCAAATGTAGAACAGTTCTGTATTTACGATTTTTCACCATGTTTTTTTATAAACACTTGAAAATGATATCCGAAAAAGAAAGTGTTTTTTGTTTTAAACTCAATAGAAATTGCTTTCAAACGGATCACATAGAAAAATATCAATTTCAAGCAATTTTAAAGAGGGGTGGCGGATTTAGGCACTACCACGCTAATTGTTTTAAAATGTTTGACTCTTCAATCTCGCTTTTGTCTATGCCAAGTACTCGATTGGTTAACTACCTTTGAATATATCGTAAAAATACCCCCAACCTTGTGTTCTCAGGTTCGAGCCCCCGTTACACCCTAACCTACTAACTCGGCTTTCGCATGATACGTTAAACCGTGGTGCAGTGTACTAGGTGCTTCACACCGGGCACTAAAAGACCCAGGGTCGCCTCTGAAACGGGGCGTGTCCTGTATCTTGCACTATCCCCCGTAACCCACTTCAAGTCTTCTGGGGGCGATGGCCATATGGCAGAGAATCTCGGTGCACTCCATAAAATGTACACACACATGTTTAAGATTCAAGTTCTGAGACTGGGAGGTCAAACGCTACCCTGATCGACAGGTTTTTGCAAAATTAGGAGCAGATCCTCTTGTTCTCTTTCACAACGCAGGTAAGGGATCATGGGAAGGATCGTGCACGTGTTGTTGGTGCACGTGTACTGGACTATACGAGGGAGGGCGGCAAGTCTCAGGGAGACCTGACTTCCGGGTTGCAGTTATCTGGTACGCAAAGTATCCAGTCACAACCTGGCACGTGAGAATGAGGAAAATGCAAGCAGACGGCGTGTCCAGAACGAGGACGGAATGATATATATACCACTGGTTGGATTTTTGGTACTATTTGCCAGAAATGTTCCTTTTATGATCCGCTTTCAAATTCCTTCAAAGTATTTTGATTCGCCCCATTGAAAATCTTCTTGTCCGAAACCAATTTATAATATACTCAGGTGAGCGATAAAGAGCCATAATGGTCATCATGTTTTATGTAACTTTTTGTTTATTGTGAGTTTGTTGTCTGTAATATCTTATGTTCTTATGCCACGTTATTGTATTGCTTGATTATGCAGAACGAAATTATGTGTGGTTGTAAGGCTTAATATTTGAAATTATGTGTAAATGAGGCTGAATAAGCATACCGTTTTCAACATAGGGGGACCAATAAACTTTAATGAACACAATTGGTAATTGTTCATTAAATTAAGGGCAATAACTCTGGAGAAGAGAACATTGACTGATCCAAATGAAACTTGACGTGCACTATGTTAGTACATATTTTATATTTATTTTAAGTTCCATGGAATTCTACCAGCCACGTACTGTGAAATGGCGGCGGACAGAATTTAAGCGTAAAGGACGGACGAAAGGACGGACTGACGAGTTACGACTAGGAGTATGGATATTACACTAAGTAATTATCACGAATAAAAACATTTTGTGGCATATAGAAAATATATTTTTTTTTAATTCATTATTCAGTTTTGGAAATGGTATT